>PKMM01040214.1:249562-267773 GCA_002933915.1 Eutrema heterophyllum
TATATATATATATATATATATATCACTCGAATAATCTAATTAATTTTGTTTTTTTATCATTTTAATCTATATAATTTTATATCTCATAAGTTTTCACATATACTCTGATTAATATAAAAGAAATATTACATAATATTAAAAAACAATTTTACACAACAACAATATTATAATGTATGTTTTCTAATTATTTATAAAAAATTATGATTTTAATTAATTATAATCAATATTGAAGACTATAATGCAAAATAAAAATTATTTTTAAGTTGAGTTTGAAGTTTTACCATTAGAAAGAAACACCCTCAAACTTCAAATATAAAATTTGGGTTGGAGATGTTCTAAACTTCGCCAAAAAAAAAAGCGAATAACAGAGAAAGGCCATTGAAATTTATTCTGATATGGAAAAGTCTACGTATGGGTTTTGGCCCAATAAAGTCTACATAAATCCCCAATGGAAACAAAAAAAAACATAAATCCCCAATAAAGCCTACCGCTACAAATGTGCCTTTAGGCCCTTGTGACCAGCGCCGGCCCTTGACACAAGCTGATGAAGCATGGGCTTGGGGCCGATCGGTTTATAATTTTTTAGGGGCCAATTTTTAGGTTTATTCATTAGATCATTTTGTGTAAGTGCATAAAAATGGTCATATGTCTTTGGTTCGAGGCTCCCTACGTGATTTTTTACCATGGCCCAGTCACACCCACAAATGGTGGGCCACGATGGACACAAATTTTTAAACCAACTTTTACTTAATTTCTTTTTAAATTTTGTCCATTAAAAAAACAGTTAATTCTTAAACGTAATAAAAACGGTCTGTCATAGGGATGCAACAAATGCATATAACATAAGGTTCGATCTTCTTTGTTTCTGGGCACTCGTAAATCCCTCTGGTCCCTTCCTTTTACTTAGATCGGAATCTGCAAAATCAACAAGAACAATTGATTAGACTAAGCATAACACTAGAGCTTAAACGATTAACTACAGAGCATTTAACAATGTTGGGAAATACCGATCCCTCGATGAGGCCCTTGTGACCTGTTCGGCCAAACTCGGATAATGGCGGGGAAAGTGACTCTCAATCCTCTCGTGTACGACCGACGTGGGGTCGACAGTGGCATGATAGCAACTAGCGGCCGATTCTCGGACTCGGACGGAGCCTTGTCGTTAATTGTTCTCGGGATTCTTGGGTCTTTGGTCGTACTTTGGTATCTGGAAACCAATCCTATAAGAAGATCTAGAAGAAAAAAGCCCATTTTCTTCCTTGGAAGAATCTCCCTTGTAGATACGCCATATAGGTATATAAGTTTCTGAACAAACCCAAGTCTTGATCAAGGAGCAGGCCCGTCTTAACAATATTGACGACCTTACGCAAAATATGAAATATGGACTTTTAATTCATAACATAAAAATATAACAAAATTTTAAACATTAATGATTATGTGTGGATCGTATTCATATACGTTTTTAGTATCATTATTCATTCGTGCAAAGTTTTAGCATGACGTTTTGGACATATTTTTATTCCAAGATCAATTTCAAACATGTAATTTACATTTCTACATTTTATTACTCAAGTTAGAAACTCCAAAGCTCTCATAATTAATAACTCCTTACACAAACCGAAAAATCTCAATGACAAACACTTTCTCGTCATGAATATTAACTACAAGTTCATACTACAAACAAAATATTGATACATGCTTTCGACTTTTACATTAGGCGATAGTTTTTTCTCATGTTTGATAGATTCATTATGGAGAAGCAACTCATGAGACATTGGGAACCATCTGGAGAAGAATTTGTGTGTTTTTTCTTTTATGCAAAACTGCAACTAAAGAATCAATCAGCATATTTAAGCCTAGAAGAGAAAGATTGATTATACGTTATTTTATTCATAGTCAATTACACATAAGATAATGTTGTATTTTGCCCATAACTCATTTTTACAAAATCTCAATCTTTCTCTTAAAAAGTAAAAATCTAAAAAAAACTTCGAGAACATAGTCTACAACAAAGCTAAAGACGAAGTGATCATTTTTTTTTTAATTTTTTTTCTTCCATAAAAACTCATACGTTTGATCAAAACCACCAACTCCATAGTGAAATTAGATATAATTGGTTATGCAAAACACTTTGCATTTGTAAAAAATTCAAATGCCCAAGTTTTCCAATTTTAGAACGATCTATTTAAGATGAGAGAAAAATACTTGAGCAAAAACAAAATGAAGCTACCAGATAAGAGAAGCAAAACGTAACAAAAGAAATACTAAATTGGAAGCCTTTTCGAAAGTATGTGTTATGTCTCTTTCTTAAATTTGCAAGATGAAGTTTATGTAGTCAAAAGCGGTAGTTGAGACTCTTTTTTTTTTTAACACTAAACAAATTATGAGAACTACTACAAAGATATCTACAACGGACAATGCTACCCGTTCTACAACGATCCGCGATCACGATGAACGGCTCCACTTGCACCATGCATGATCACGATGAACGGCTCCACTTGCACCATGCACGATCACGATGAACGGCTCCACTTGCACCACACTGAAGATTTCCTTATAAGCTTGCCTCCATTAATCTGCAGAAATTGCGTCATTTGAGAATCGAAACCCGGACCTCCTGGTGTAGAAACATTAATGAACCATTTGGTCAACCACTGGACTAAGGGGCTTCCACTAGTTGGGACTCTAGGAGGCAATATAGTTTTAGAGAAAGAAAAATGTGAAGTGCATACATTATTGACGCTAATAGGTGTGGAAAAAAAAATTAATACGGATGAAAGACATAAAAAATTTTGTGGATTGAGAAATATTAGATTGTCAAAATATTGTGTGAAAAGTTATGATATGGTAAAAAGAAGTTAATGTGTATTAGTGTTTTGTTTTTACTGGTTTTTTATTTAATATTTTTTTATGATGTGTTCACTTCTAAAAGCACAAAAATCTAATAAACCTCTTTTGTTAATCACATAGATATAGATACTGACCTAGCGTATTTATCTATATAGATAATAATAGATCAAAAGTTTGCTGCGAAAAAAAGATAATAAATCAGAGTTTTTTTAATAAAATTTTAAAACATAAAAAGTAAATAAAAAATCTGGGCGTTAGACCTAGGACGGCCGCCCCTGTCGCCATGAGTAAGAGCCGGGACTTCCCAGGAGGAGGAGGAGACCACATAATTCGCATTGCATTCGATGCTATAATCCGAATCAAGCGGCAAGAGACATGAAAGAATATAATTAGTAAATCTTATGAAAACCTAGCTCGGTTAAGTACTAACAAATCATGAAGAAGACGAAAGAATCACTAGATGCGAATCAACATTCAACACAAGAGATGATCAATTTGGGAATCACAGAGACAATTTACTGATATCTTCAGAGCATGGAAACGGATACACATTTGGGGCAGGAAATTTCAAGGGTTTATACAAGAAGGAGGGCGAAAAGGGGAAAACAGAGGAACGAAGAAACGATGTATGTAAACAATAACATGAGAGATTCCGAAATCATAAACCATAACATCAATAACATGAGAAATTCCGAAATCATAAACCATAACATGAAACCAAGACACCAAAATCGATCGGAAATTTCAAGGGTTTATACAAGAAGGTGGGCGAAAAGGGGAAAACAGAGGAACGAAGAAACGATGTATAACAATAACATGAGAGATTCCGAAATCATAAACACTAACATGAAACTAGAACACCAAAACCAGAGATTAGAGCGAAGAAACAATGTATGTAAACAATAACATGAGAGATTCCGAAATCATAAACACTAACATGAAACCAAAATCGGAGATTAGAGCGAAGAAACGAAACGAAACGAAGACGTGGATTTTTTACCGGTCAAGGGTGAATCGAAGTTGATGTAGGCGCAACACATGGATTTTCCGGTGACTGAGTAGCGGCAGAGATGGACGGAGACGACGGGAACAGTCAAGGAGAATTTCTGGATGAGGTCTTCCTCTGTCACGTCCGGACTGAGATCGCCGACGTAAAGCGAAGCAAACCTTGAGGAGTCCTTGAGGTTTCCTAGCGCCTGCATTTCTGATTTCACGACCGCCATGGCTGTTCGTAAATCCTTCTCTCTCTTTCTCTGGAGGAAAAAAAAATGGACTGTTTCTTGTCTTCCAAGGAAGTGAGGAAGAGACTCTGCAGGAAAAATAAATAAATGGAGGAGACGAGAGAGACAAGTGGAAAAGCAGAGAGGTAATTTGTCTTTGTGTGGGTGTGTATACATAATACTTATAGATGTGTATATACATATTATTCGGTTATAATCGTAATGATAGCTAGTGTCTAGTGATAGTAGCACACACAGACTCTGCGAGACGAACTCGTACGGAATAAACAATTAATTAATAAAAGAGAAAATTTGGGAAAATATCCTTTTTGGGGGTTTTAAATTAGAAATATACATCCTTTTAATTTATTTTTGAAAACTACACTTTCAAGTGCTAATTTACTAAAATACCATCATTAAAAAAACAAAATCAATTTTTAACTCTGGCCATATCCGTTATTGTGCGGATATTGTAGCTAGGGACCTTTAACTCCGGTATTGTACCGCACTTGAGACGGTTGTACAACGAGTTATGCAGAGAAATAAGAGTTGGAATGACGTACCATATATACAATAATCTGGCCATGTATAAGCCTATGTTTGGTTAGGACAACTCTGTAACAATCTGTCATTTGATGCGATCTGAACAAGTCTCCAGTTTAGCTCCAATGATGAAGATTTTGGACAATCAAGAAATTGTAGAAACTGTTGTGATTAGAAGCAATAAAAGAGAGGATTTGACGACGATAATTTTCAGTAATATCTTATGTGAGATTAGAAACTTTGTTTCGTTGATGGAGTCCAAAATTGGAGTAACGAACAAAACAGAACGTTTTGTTTGAACAATAGGAAGCTAATGGCGAGGATAAAACAGAGGATTGCCGAGACATTGTTCAGACACTTTGTCTTTTAAAGATTCTCAGATACTTGTTTCAGAACTTTGGATTAAAAACCTAGTTTGGTTTGGTTTCATATACCGTTCTTATGTAGATGAGCGAAGCGTTATTATTACATAGGCAACTTGATATAGACAACTTATGAAAGTGAAGTTACGTAGATCAGAATCAAATTCATAGAACTTATATTATTACACATCACATAGAGAAGTAATTGAATTTTCAATTGCTTTTTGAAAATTGGAGTTGCTTGTGTTACAAGGAAGATGGTACGAACTAGTGCTAAGTTTGTTGAGGGTTTGGCTTTGCTAACCCCAAACCAAACGTTTTCTACGGTCGGTCATTTGTATAATTAGTCCATATAGGATGAGAATTGCAGAGATTTAAACTCTGGATATTTTTCACCTTTCCATCTTCGGGAACAACCACTCGATCTGCGTCCTGTGTAATCACGGTGGTCCTCTTGTATGTTCCTGTGGCCTTGGAAAGCTTAATTAGAGATCTTGATGGCTATTTGTTCCACATCTTCGGTCTATATATTATATAAACATGTAAACAGGTTTCAATCCAAAAAAAAAAAACATGTAAGCAGGTTTATTATCTCTGTTATACATAACCGAGCAGCCTGTTGAATGTAGTCATGAACCCTGGAGAAGGTTCTTGCCTCTGCGAAGAGATAACTGGAAATTTGCTTGGCATAAGATAATTGGCCATGTGTTACTTTGGACTTTGGAGACATGAAACCGCTGCAAATATACACGTGATATATTTAATATTTAATTAATAACACATCTTTATTTCAAACAAAAATAATTATTATTATTATTTCGAATTAAGTAATAATATATAAAAATATAATTTCTAATAAATTAAAGGTGTAGTTTTCAAATTTTAAAAAAACATAAATAGGGTATTTTTCAAAAAACCCCTAAAAGAGACATGTTGCCAATTCACTCATTTTCCGTACATTCACCTAAATATGTTTGTGATGAAATTACTTTTTAGAAAATTAAACTTGATTTGGTTAAAATTGTAAAATTTCGAAGCCGTGGATTACTTAGAAATAGAATTATTCAATATTTAAGATCTCAGGCCAAACATTTAACCGACCACAGCTATGGTTTTTTAAATCGGTCTTCTATTTAAGTCAAACGGGTCAAATAATGGTCAAAACTCGGTTAATGCCGGTTTAGTTTATATTACTCCATCAGTCAATCGATCCAGTAATACATCTGTTTTTATCATTGTTCTAAAATACGCCCGCCTGGACGCCGTGTATACGTTGGGCGTAGGTTGACCGAACCGTTTTCTCCAATACGGTGGAGTTAGACGGTCAACGTTATTTTTCACTTAGTTTGGGCCACAAATTTAAATAGGCCAAGTAGATAGAAGAAATACATAGAGCTCATAATTATATAAAATTAAAATGTATGACACCTTTTCTATCCAAACCGGACGTGAGACAACTTCTAATAGAACATATCATTGTATCTCACAAATTTAACTTCCATTTTTACCAATACTTATGATAGTTATTTCATATTTTTTACTTAGAAAATAATTTTTACAATAATATCGTTATAAGTATGAATATTATTCGTTGCCCACCGAATCAGGGTTCAACAGATATATGCGACTCAATGGAAAGAAAAATCCAATTTCAGAATTTATGATTACTATTCGCATCCCTTTCAAGTCAAATATTCAACATATATATTTCCTAATTATACATGAAAAGGTTTATCAATCTCGACTGCGATATCAGAAGAATTGAAGTTGAGAAACGAGTCCCAGACTCAATCGAAAAAGACGATCAACGAGAGAGAAAGGAGATTGTGGAAACTTGGATTTCCTATTATTTCTGTTAAGTGTAAATGCTGCTGTAAAATTTCTTTATATAAGACTAAACTATCCAGTACAAACCGGAATCTCTAATGTGTAAACCACATCACATTCTCTAATATGCGACAAAGTAATTATCAATTACCGAATCAACTTGATGAAAAAAAAGGACGCATAAGTGGCACGAAATCAAGTATTTGAATACATATGATATGATTTTTGCTATTAGAAAAGAAAAAAAAAGAGCCATATGATATCACACTTGACTTCGATTAGTTTTTTTTGGGGTTAAATACTTGACTTGACTTTGATTACACAATTAACAAACCCACTAAACATATTCTGTAAACATATGATCGATCCACCGTAAATTCAAAAGTCCAGTAAATTACATCTTTGTTAAATTTCATCATCAAAATTATGGACATCCTTACAACACATATATTTACAGTTTTACCATAATTTTGATGATTTAACAAAACTTAGCTTTCGGTGGACAATAAGTACATATTGTATAAATAATATATAATTGACAATTATCACATTATATCACCAGTCCCTACGTAACGTACGTTTGGTGATGTTCCTAGTGGGAACACGAGACGGCGTCGTTTCCATTAATCTAAGACGTTCCGTCCCAAATCGCCGGAATCTACCGGAAGAGTAGTGGCCGGGAAGTGGAGTGATGATCGCTGAGGAAAACGGGCGAAAAGCTTCCTTCCCTTTTATACATAACAATGGCTTTGTACAAAAATGGAATCAAACCTTCCATTTTTTTTTTTCTTATAAATTCTTCAGAATTTTTTTTAATGAGATTTTTTATGGTTTTGTGATCAAAGCGAAGGAACCGTGTGTTATAATTCATATCCCAGTCAAAAATATTAAACTAGTGTATATTAGTAACAGGGCTTTATAAAAAAATTAAATTAGTGTCAAAACGATCCAAAATACAAAAATGACGCCGTTGCCGGGGATCGAACCCGGGTCACCCGCGTGACAGGCGGGAATACTTACCACTATACTACAACGACTTTGTTGATTAAAGTAGAGCAAAAATATTTTTATATATAGTAAATGTTTGGGATCGTCTTCTTCTAAAACCCTCAAACCCTCACGGGGGACCTCAACAAAAATTCTCTCGCCCTTGTTCGAAAATTTTGCCAGTTTCTCCTTATGCTTCACTAACAAAAGGCCAAATGTTCGCGACGAGGAGTCTCTCGAGACGTTGCTCGAGAACTTGTAAATGGTCCTTATCGTCCCTCCTTCAATCCGATTCCTGCAGGTAATTTCAGATTCCAAACCCTACCCATTTTCCACCTCTGATCCTATCTTCTCTATTTCCATTGACATTTACTAATACCCATTCCCAGATTCGTTTAAATCTCCCAAATTTTATAGCTTTTGTGTCGAAATGACTGGTTTTGCTATCGTTTTTTGAAATCTATTATCCGAGTTTTGGAGCAATCGTGAAGATTAGTCTTCTCTTGCTTATGTTTTTGCCGATTTCGTTATTGAAGGAATCTGGTTTTGCTATCGAATCCGGTTACAAGCAATGTGATGCTGCAGCCTGGTAGCTCTAGTGAAGGCAACTCCAATTCATTTCTGCCATTGATGCATCAAGTCTTCAAAGGATGGTCTCGAGCTATGTCAACATCGAGAGGAAGGAGTATGAGAAGCAAAGTGGAGAGTAGAATGCGTAAAGAGTCTGGTAAGACGTTAAGAGAGATTAGGAGAGCTAAAAAGTTGAAGAAGAAACTCATGACTGATGAAGAAAGGCTCATTTACAACCTCAAAAGGGTATGCATATATTGCAATTGATCAATACTAAAGCGATGAGTTTGTCTTTTGTGTTGGTGATGTAGTATTGGGCTAGCATTTGTTAAAGTTTGAGACTGTTTGTGTGTTTGCTTATTGTGAAAAAGCTTGAAGTAGTGTTAGCTTAAAGCGTCGGTTGTAAAGGATAGTTGGATTTTTTTTTGGTTGTTACGCGATGAAAATGTATCAGAGAGTTGAATTGTTGAAGTCTCTCTTTTCTTATTCTTGTTGCAGGCGAAGAAGAAAGTTGCGCTTCTGTTGCAAAAGCTCAAGAAGTATGATCTTCCTGAGCTGCCATCCCCGGTGCATGATCCTGAGCTTTTCACACCCGAGCAGATCCAAGCGTTCAAGAAAATCGGTTTCAAGAATAAAAACTACGTTCCTGTAGGTGTTCGTGGAGTCTTTGGAGGAGTGGTCCAAAATATGCATATGCACTGGAAGTTTCATGAGACTGTGCAAGTTTGTTGCGATAACTTTCCAAAGGAAAAGATAAAAGAGATGGCGACCATGATAGCGAGACTGAGCGGTGGGGTAGTCATAAATATACACAATGTAAAAACTATTATTATGTTCCGTGGTAGAAACTACCGGCAGCCCAAGAACCTAATCCCTGTCAATACCCTCACAAAACGAAAGGTAAAAGCAGTATAACTCTTTGATTTAAAGTATCAGTTTCTTGATTCTTCCTTAAAATCAAAGTCCAAGTCTTTGGGTCAGACGATCACTAGGTTTTTGATTTAAGAATCACTGAAGTGTGGCTTGCTCTTAACAATTGTTTTGTACTGGTATCGTATGAACAAGTATCTATGTTGTGCAGGCTTTATTTAAAGCGAGATTTGAACAAGCGCTTGAATCTCAGAAGCTGAACATAAAGAAAACAGAACAGCAGCTACGGCGAATGGGTGTTAACCCTGAAGATCCGGTTGCCATGGCTAGCATCCAGAGAGTGGCCTCAACGTTCTTTAATGCAATCGACAAAAAAGAAGGAAGCCCATATGTATTTCATGAAGATAAACAATCAGAACGAGGGACTAGCATTGTAAATACAGAAGAATCAGAACCGGCTGATGAAGATAGTGACCAGGAGGAGCTAGACAAATTCATAGCTGAGATAGAAGACGCAGCAGACAAGGAGTGGGAGGAAGAGGAAGCTGCGGAGCAAGAAGAATCTGGTAGAATAAGGTATTGGAACCGAGAAGAGTTTGCAGGAAGAAGCAGAGGACCTGACATGCGTAGTTATGGAGACTCAAGTCATGGCTTTAGAAGAAATGAAAGGGACACACGTAGGCAGAGGAGATCCAACGATAGTGATGACGATGATGATGATGACAGTGATCAATTGGATTCTGAGGATGATGAAATTCCAAAGAGATTTGATAGAGGTAGATCAAATGCAACAAAGCAGGGAGAGAATTTTAAGAGAAGAAGCCCTGATCCTCGACCTCGAGCGAGGAGTGATGAAGATGTGTTGAGTGATCTTGATAACACAATGTGGGATTCGGAAGATGAAAAAGTTGCACCGGCTAATTATATTTCGAGCAGCGATGAGGACGAAGATGAAAACAGGACAATATTGGCATCCAAAGAACCGAGATTCAGGAACAATAGTTCAAGAGATGGTATCAACAATTCGAAGAACAAGAGTGGAAAACAGAGGGATGAGGATTGGGACAGTGATTAGAAATGACGAACATGATATCACAAAGTTTCTGATATTTGCATTTGTTATCATTGGTTACTGATTATTAAAATGAGAACATAAAGATGTTAAAACTCGTGTCTGAAATTTGAAAGCTGGTATTTCTGTTGTTAGCTTGGGTTTGCAATGATTGGATGACGAAGAACATCATGATAGGCCAAAGCTCTGTTCACTGCGTTTGTAATTCAATTTCTGGTTTTGCAGTGACAAATTAAGATGATTTGTATGAAAAGAAAAAAGACAGTTATTTTTGTGTGTGTTTATTTCTCCCAATTGCTTTACGAATTCGTAAAAGTCGACTTTTGAGATTGGCTTTAGCACAGTATACGTATTCCACAAGGTAGCCTCCTCTTTGACAAAAAGAGAATCTGTTCAAAGCAGTTTCATGAATAACGGAGACACATGGCAGAGATTCCTTCTGAAGATAAACTTGAAAGCAAAGGCTTGCTTTTGCTTCTTGATTCATTGCTAAGTTGGCATCCAAAAGTAATTCATCAGCATCTTCTCAGAATTGCTTGGCCCCAAATATACCTTTGAAGAAAGATCAGCTCAGAACAATCCAGAATCTCACGACAACAACAACACAGCTTAAACTTTAAAACGAACAAAAAAAATTCAGACTAGGCATGGAAGCAAGAGGCCGATGTTTATGAGCAGCCAGAAATCAGATCAGAGCAAAGAATGCTTAATAGATAGATCGAAAATGAATAAGAATGAAGTAAATTACTGATATAACCAGAACGATGTCATATAAACAAATGGATCCTGAAACATCTATACTACTAAATCAGTCCTTAGGCAGCAACATTTCCTTCCCATTGTTGAAAAAACCTGGGAAGTGCTGTGCAGCTCTAATTCAAAGTAAGCTCCTTTTTTCTCACAAACCCTCCTGTATCAAAAGAAACTGATGGAAAAAATCCTCAGAGCTCATCATCTGAATCCAGCATTCGGGTTTATATACGCAGCCTGGCGAAGCATCAAATACAATCATGACGTTTTTTTCTTTAATTTCTCCTCTTTCGGTCAAAAGATTGAGCCTTTTATCTCAAGAATGTTCCGAATAAGTGGCCCTGAAGCTTGATTAAGTCTATACAAGAACACTTTCAATGTGTTCATCATATGAACCCTGTCTGTCTTTCTCTTACGCAATTACCGGGTAGCAAGTATTTGTACTGCTCGGCGTTATCCAGCAGGTATGAAGGTAGATGAACAGCTGAATAAGACCGAGGTACAGGTCCCATTTTGCCGATAATCTCCTTGAATGTGTATTCCTCAGGTAACATATCAAACAAATTAGTTCCTTTGCATATAACATCTTGAATCCTCCTCGGATTCAGGTAATGAGAGAATCTGACACGGTCCGAGTGACTGTAAGCTTTCATCTTGAATATGAACTCGCTTATATAACGGAAGCAGAAGCTGCAGTGCCACCCTGAATCAGATAACACAACATTGCTCTGACGGAAATGAGCATACCGAGTTTTCCCTGGAGTGTAACGGTGTATTGACGCTCTCCAGCTCTTGCTATCGACATAGTATTCGAAAGAATATAAGTAATTCTTCAGCTGAAGGTGAAGAACCGGAGGGATATCATCACACCACCTCAAAAGGTTGACTGTGTGAGCACTCGGGATCTCATCAACATCCGACATAATCAACAAATCATCCTCCTCAATGCCAGCTATCCTAAGAAGCTGATCCAGCGCAACCCGCTGATACGCTTCTTCAACAAACGGATTCTCGCCTTTCCTAAACCGTCCTCCAATCGTCCCATAAGTTAGCCGCGGCTCCACAAAGCTAAACTTATCCTTATTGCTCTTGAAAACCAACGGTTTGGGCAAACCAGTGAACGTTGAGTTGGACTCAAGAAGCACAAATTGTGTCACATAAGGATAAAGCTCCTTCCAACGAACCGTTAAAAGATCCTTCTCGTTACTGAACAAAACCGCGTCAAAAACCCGTCTCGGCGATTCTCTGATTCCCCAACCGTGAAGACTGCAGAGAGACTCCATTGTTACATTCTCAGTGTAGTAATGAGGAATGGTCTGAAAAGGTTTTGGAGGCGATTCCCAGAGCGGTCTGAAGAAATAAGTGAACTTTTGGCCGTGTAGATAGATTGCGAAGATACCAAATGGCATCACAATAAAGAGTAACAAGTAAGTTCTAAGGTCGAAACCTCCAAGAACACATTTAAGCCTTGAGATTGTTGCAGCTGCTTTTGATCCCTGCTGCAAAAAAAAACCAGTTAATAAGATGAAACAAGACAAAACTCCAGAACAATTAACCTCAGGAAAGAGAGAAGAATTTAAAGATTGTAGGAAAAATTCAAAGATCTTTTCAAGCAACAGAAACAATCTGGCCAATTAAAAAATTAAGTTTATTTCCTTCAGAAAAAAAGAAGAGATTTCACATATTATTATCAGGTATTCGATATAAACAATTATATGAGTATTCAATTTTCAACCTTTCGAGAAAACTTAAACATTAAAATTATCAATTATAACCCCGAGAAAATGGGGCTCTCAGTGATTAAATTCTTCGAGAGAATTACGAAATCGGAACAAAGATATCGTTTGAATTTTCAGAGTGCATGGCAAATTTCTTGAAAACGAATTTTTACGGAACTCATCGAACAGCACGAAGGTTAAAAAGACAAACTTCATAAAGAAAATTGATAAAATTTCGAGTGTCTAAGAAAAAAAAAAAAAAAAAACATGAGACAAACCTGTCCACAAACATCTTCGCAGATATCATCCGTCTTCTTCGAACTGTAGTATCCATCGGACATGATTTGAATGCGAGAACAACAGAGGATTCGTCTAATGATTACGCCAGGAAATCGTTTAATCCCCAAATTACATAATACACAGAGATAAAAACGAAAAAAAAAACCAGAAACGGAAATATAGGACCAAATTTCAAACTCCCGGAAAAACCTAAATCACCTACTTTTTTTTTCCAAATCTATATAGATGAAAGAAAAATTAATTGGATTGAATTGTAGAGCCTTTTAAGGAATGGGGAATCTCGTAATCCAAAGAGACAAAAGGGCAATAAATATTCACTAGATTTTCTTTTTAATATCTCCACAGAAAAAAACAGCAAAAAAAATTAAATTAAATATTTTATTTACAAATGAAAATATAATTCGGAGTTTTTAAAGGTTTCGAGTATTTCGACAATTCGAAGAAACAGTCCGTTTTAGGCTTTCAGCGTTACAGATTTTCTTTAAAACGCGTTTAAACCGTTGGATTAATCTGGATTGAGTAAGAATCCCACGGTTGGAGTTAGTTTGACGCGTGGGGTTACATTACAATCGTGAGTCGACGATTTGTATTCTCTTGTTTGTGCTGCTGATATGTGAATTTAACGGCAAGCGCCAGCGCATCATTAGTGACGGCCGACGAGGAGCACCTTGACACCTTCTTCTCGCTTTTAAAAAAAAAAAAAACATTCAATCCATACTTTTTAAATATTATTATGTTGAAACCAGTTCGTCAGACAAGATTTACATAAAATGTATATTATTGCTGTACAAGACTACGTACATTGGTTTCAATATTCGACACCTTACTTTTTCTCTTTTAACATTTCATATCATATTTTTTCTCTTTCACCTAATAATTTAACATTCATTCAAATTTTACACTCTATAATGGTTTTATTTATAAAAATTTAACACCTTACCCCACCATTTTTTTTTATATTTTTATTTTTCGTTATTACATATTATTAATAACAATTATCGATTAAAATTAAAATTAAAATAATTAAGAGTTAAATAAATGTGGGATTTAGGTAGTTAAAAAGGTAATTAGAAGAATTGTGGGTGTTAAAATAGTTATTGTTGGGATCCATTTCACTAAAACGATGTTTAAAACTAAAAATAAAATTTTATTGGATGCTAATTGAAAAAGTATAGTAAAAAAGATGGGTTTTTTGTGTCCAAATCAAATGAAACAAGTCTTTATTTATAGAGTATGAAAATGATGAATTTTGATATAAATATATATATATATATATATATAATTTACTATGAAATCATTGAACTTAAATGATTCGGATGAAAAAAAATATCAAGAATTTTAACGGCCAATGAAAACACAATACATGTCCCTATCCATATATCATTATCTAATAATTTGTTTTCACCAATACCCACGTGACACATGGCAAGTCTTCCCCACTCATCGAAAAATTTACGCTGTTGATAAATTACAACACCAAATTTGCCACATCAGATTCAACAAGTAATTTCAACACCCATTGCAGTCTTACAACAGTTGAAAAAAAAATTCAACACCACCTTTGTAGGTAGTCTAAATGCAGTATCGTTTAACTTACATAGGAAAATGAAATATCTCGTGGAGCCTCTTTTGTAAGAAATTTGGTACGAACATTTAGAGATTGAGAGAAAAAAATGTTTAATGTCTTTAAATATAGCTGGTAAGGGTTGTTCTACAGAACCACCATTTTGCCGGTCAAAACTTGATTTAAATAGATAAGTTGTTGACAAGAAAAATACAGTGTCGTTCGCGGTTTCAAATTTCGTAAAAGTATGAACATTCATGTTCAATTTGCTTAAATTAACCAAAAATTATTATTTTATGTTGCATAAATAAATTTATCTCTTATTTAATTAATCCAAATTTATTTAATTAATCCGAGTTTAAAATAGATTTTCGGCGATAAAAAGCGGAAATTTTTCATTTTTATTCGTTTTTATCAAAAACGGAAGTTTTCTTCGTCCTAAATAATAAAATCTTTGATAAATTGAATGATAATACCGTATCTATTCTTACATATAGAGAAGGGAATATTCGGTTAAGTGATTGATTCATATGTATAAATATTCTACGGGGTCGTTTGCACAAAACCGATCTTGTCATTTTGTAGACAAGGATTCGAATATGAAAAGCCACCAAACTGAACATCACACATATTTGTGTGGTATAAGTTCTTAATTAAAGTTGAATATGTGCAAACGACATCACACGTGCTATCTTGTCGTCGCTTATGGCCTAACTGATGTGAAAAGAAAAAAAGCATAGAATCAATCTAATAATCCAATTACATTTATACACATAACACATGTGGATGATGTAACTTTATATTTTTTATTATTATTTTGAAATTG
Organism: Eutrema heterophyllum; assembly: GCA_002933915.1. Lineage (NCBI taxonomy): Eukaryota > Viridiplantae > Streptophyta > Magnoliopsida > Brassicales > Brassicaceae > Eutrema > Eutrema heterophyllum. Next base: position 265,022 of record PKMM01040214.1, read on the forward strand.
TAATTGTTAATAACAATAGTCTCGAAGACGTGCGACGAACATGCCTCATCCCCAGCGATACTGGATTTATTCGGAGACATCATTTTCAAAGGATATTCGTTTATTCCGGTTACTATATTAGTTGTGATTGTTTTTGTAACATTGGTTGGCGTCAAATTTCAAACTTTGAACTTTCCTATAATGTGTGGAAACTGAATTGGTCTTGCACTACTGTAAACAAGGTTTTTTTTGTTTTTTTAAAAGAGTTGCACTCAAAACTCTAACGTTTAATTTCAAAAATACATTAAGTAATGGAAGTTATCAGCTTGTAAATCTATTTTTGTTAGCGATTTCATATTATGTAAATTGAACCATTTTTTTTAATATTAGCATTTTCATTTTTTTTTTGCGTTTAAAGTATATAATGCATTCAAAAATATAGAAAGGACATGAACCAATTCACTAATTACACTATATATCAATTGCTTTTGAATTACAACTTAATTAATCATGTATACACTATACCATTCTTTTTAATTTTTGACCATCATATATTTGTCCAATCGACTGATAACAAATAAAATGTTGCATCGTAAACACGAGTTTCAAATTTAGTTTTTCTTTTTCAAGTCTCTGTTACTAACGGCGTGGTATACTAACTGAGAAGTACTTTAATATATTAATTGAGAAGTATTAACGTGTTATATATTAATTGAGAAATATTATTAGAATCTAACCTTGCATTAACATGTTATTTACACGGATGCCATGTTGATGTGTCAACACTATAGAGTTTCTTCAAAAAATATAAAAATATATTTAAATTACTAGAATATTTATATTTTATGCCACTCGCATTAAATTATTTGAAAATCAATCTTATATCCCATTAAACTAATCATAGAATAAATCAATGATACTATCTTTCTCTCTCTTCCTATTTTGTCTTCCAATTATACCATATTAATTATTTTAATCATTATATTCCTCATATCATATTTGTTCGATCACATTTTTGTAAGAAATTGAATCATCACATCATTAACATAATTTTAAAAAAATTCCAGATTTTTTCAGCATATGATGTGAATTTAATTTTTTATAAACCAACCTAAATTACCCACTTTATGAATGAAAAAAAGTATGTGTTAAAAACTTCATATCGGCTATAAATATGAGTAAGATGTCACCAAAATATATGATAAAAATGATAAAAGTATGAAAGTTAAGGTGTTAAATATTTTTAAAAGTTTGTGAAAGTATAAAAAGATTAAGTTGTTAAGTATTTTAAAAAGTTTTAATAATCGCTAATTCGAATATATAAAGTAATTTTAAATTTGAAAATAGTTAAAAATAATCATTGCGTTGATAAAAATCATTACATGTTTAAGCATATACAAGCGGATCTCGAATACCGGATAATATAATTTTGCCAATAACGATAATAAATTTGTATCTAAAATTATATAAATTTGTTTTAATAATCATTTCATCCGCACATAGAGGAGGATGTCACCTAGTATTGAAGTAAGCGAGAGTATAGTTTAACTCCATCTTTTATTGATTGGTTCCATTCAAATCTTGTTTTCTGACAATTGAATTTTATTGACCATGCTAGTTGAGTGACTTCTATTTTTATATTGTCAACTCTATAAGTGGCGTTTATTTTTGAATAATTAGGTGGGATATACAATGGAAAAAAAAAAGGTGGGATATAACTCATTCATGAAAATGCCAAAATGAATAAATTTAAATATACATTCAAACCCAATGGGTAAATAATAAACATCAAGTGTAATTTGTTCAAATGAAAAAGTACCAAAGCGAAGCCTAGATGTCACGTGATCGAATAGTACTTGAAATGAAACCATATAACATGCTCTAGTCTATGACCTAAAAGATGTACGGGTTTTGACCCACAACTTCTTAGTCAGTCTTTATACGTATGTGTGTATGTAAATTATAAATACCAGGTATATATATGTTTTATAAATATTTTATACACTTCAAAATCAATTTTTATCGAATATTATAATTCTGCGCGCGTGATCAAAATCTAATTAAAATCTTCATTTGTTAGTTAAACTGAAAATATTGCCCAGACCCTCGATAAGTTGAAAACAATATAAACATAAGCCCATTGGTCTTGAATGGGCCCATATTTAAGCATAGTCGATTGTATATTTGTATTCGATAGGACTTAGGAGCTAGTATCTGGTACGGGCGTGAGGACAGTACGTTGTCGACCTTCCTCTTCCCCCATTTATATAGAAAATAATTTCATCGCGACGATCGGACGGTTTATGAGCTTTCTGACTTTGCTTGAACAGATCGGTCTGGTGAAAAGAGAGACTCTGAGAGGGAGAGATCGGCGCGATCTGTCGCGGTTCACGGATTGGAGGATTCGTCTTCCTTGTCTGATCCTGTCCGTACTGCATAGTCTGTAAGCTGTTCGATTCTCGCCATTGTCAACTGTTTTTCCCTCTGTGTGATAAAATTCGCAGTTCTAGGGTTCTGTAGTTTGCTTCTCCGTTTCTGTATTGGTTTGCATTGTTGCTGCTCCAGTTTTGGTTGAAATTTCTCGATTTCTGCTGTTTCAGGTAATTTTCTTGGCTAACGAGATAATGGATTTGGCATCCCGTTATAAGGTAAAACTTTATTTGATTGTGCTGTATCTTTTAGAGCTTAATTCAGCTGTTAGGTTTTCGGGCAATTTAAATATTGGTGTTTTTTGTTTTTTTCTGGGGGGGGGGGGGGGGGGGGGGGGGGTGGG
>PKMM01040214.1:267778-316430 GCA_002933915.1 Eutrema heterophyllum
GGGGGATCGAATGCATGTTCTTCTTCCTTTTCTGGGTTTTGCATTGCCTCGGTGTCAGTTCGATATGATTTTTGGTAGTTTCTTGACGTTGGAGAAAGTGACTGCTAGTGTACTTAACATGGAAGCGGCAGAGAAATTCACACCGTATTGTAATTCTGACAAGTTGTTGTGCTATTTTAACAGCAGCATTACAAAATTTTCCGGTGTTTTTACTTGTTCTTAACTTGTACAGGGGGTTGTTGGGCTGGTTTTTGGCGACAATCCATCTTCAAATGAAGACAGGTACATTTTCTTCTCTTTATTTAATACAAGTCGGGAGATATAGCACTTTCCTTTATCTATCGTGGACATCATATCTATCATGGCCTGTATGTATTCGAGGAATTAATTTAATGATGATTGGATTTATATTTGGGGTATTTTCATAGTTACATTCAACGCCTGCTGGATCGTATAAGCAATGGTACCTTGCCTGAGGATAGGAGAACTGCTATAGTAGAACTTCAGTCTGTTGTCGCAGAAAGTAATGCTGCTCAATTAGCTTTCGGGGCATCCGGTAAGTGTCTTTCTTTTTTTATGTTATGCGCCTGATTGATCGTGAGATCAAATCCAAAGTTCCAATTTACATTCTGTCATTTCAGGATTTCCTGTGATAATGGGCATCCTAAAGGAGCAACGGGATGATGTTGAAATGGTGCTATATCTTCTTTTTCGTATGTCTTTTGTTACTCGCTTAGGTTGCGCATATTTCTGTTTGTCCTTACGTCATAGTGCACCCTATTGCCCTCACTTTGTGTTTGTGGAAAATGTGGTAACGTTCGTTGAAACATTTTTTTAACTCTATTTCCGTAGTCCTTGCAAACAGTGTAGTGACGGAGAATTCAGAATCAGAATAGATTTACCAGTCCAGGGGACAAATCAATGGGAAATGGGAGGTGGAAACAGGAAATGTTTTAAAGAGTCAAATTTCTTGCAGTATGGATTTTGGTCTAACAGGAGATTCTTAACTATGAAATTTTTCACTTGTAAATGTCTTGTTGTTTTACCTTAGGAGTATCTGGAGTTTGTTATTGAATTTCTTGTTGATGTTACTGTCTTGTGCTATTCTTTAACTTATAGTTTTGTTGTCTGTCCAGGTTCGAGGTGCCTTAGAAACTCTTCTTGGCGCTCTAACGCCAATCGATCATGCAAGGGCACAAAAAACTGAAGTCCATGCAGCTCTTATGAACTCCGACTTGCTCTCCCGTGAAGCTGAAAATATCACTCTTCTTTTGAGTTTGCTGGTTAGAGTTCACTCTATACTTTTGAAATAAAAAAAATATATTTCTGTTTTGTTCGCTTTTTATGCGTGCATCATATGGTTTGTTGTCCTGGTGGTATGGCAGGAGGAAGAAGATTTTTATGTTCGATATTACACTCTTCAGATTTTGACAGCACTTCTCATGAATTCTCAAAACAGGTATATATCTTAGGAAGTAACATCTCTAGGTCTTCTTTTTATCTATATGCTATTTTGCTGACTGTCTCTTCAGGTTGCAGGAAGCTATTTTGACCACTCCGCGCGGTATAACTCGACTCATGGATATGCTAATGGATAGGGAGGTAAACAATTAACTATATCTTGGATATGTATGAATTATGATCTTGTTGTTGGTTTACTTAAGAGTCTGGTATCTTTAGCCTCCAGTTAACCTCAAATAGGAGGTTATGAGATGGTGAACTCTGGGAAGGGATGAATATTATATTTCGTAAACTATATTTTTTGGTGTTTGTCTTACAGGTAATCCGCAATGAGGCTTTGTTGCTTCTTACGCACTTGACGCGTGAAGCAGAGGTGAGAACTCCTAGTTATATTTTTAACTGTTCCTTTTTTGCTGCCTTGAGCTAAAGCAGCCATTGGATCTGATCGATCTCACTAGATGATTAACTACTTGTAGGAGATCCAAAAAATTGTTGTCTTTGAAGGTGCATTTGAAAAGATTTTTAGCATCATAAAGGAGGAAGGGGGGTCAGATGGCGATGTGGTTGTACAGGTGACCAGTAGCTCTTTTTAAAATATTTATAGCACTTGTATTCTGTTAAAAATTTGGCATTTGAAAAGGAAAAATGAAGAGGCCACTTCTTTGATTTAGGACTAAACTTTATTGGCACTTACACTTCCATATGTTGTCTTCCTGCAAGTTTTTGCAAGCACTTCCAGCGTGCATTGGGATTGTATGCTTATGCTTAAATTCGAGTTCCTTGTCCAATGCACTTGCACTAATTTTGTTCTATCTCTACAGGACTGTCTGGAGTTGTTGAACAATCTTCTTCGCAGCAGTTCATCAAACCAGGTTTTGAAGCTTTGTTTCTGGTATTGAATTTTCTGATTTATTTACTGGATCTGCACATCGGGCTGATAATCAAACTTTCAGATACTACTAAGGGAGACCATGGGTTTTGAACCGATCATTTCAATTCTAAAACTGCGAGGGATTACATATAAGTTTACCCAGCAAAAGGTTAGATCATAGAGTGCGTCTCCCATTTTGGATTTATTCTACCAGCTCGTGCAACTTTGTTAATCTTTGTCCTTCTGAATGAACAAAATCCCAGTAGACTGTTAATCTACTTAGTGCACTGGAGACGATCAATATGCTGATCATGGGAGGTGCAGACACGGATCCTGGAAAAGATTCAAACAAGCTGGCAAATAGAACGGTTTTAGTTCAGGTTTGTTATGATATACAAAGGTTGCGATTCTTCATTGTGGATAGATGGAATATGTTTCTTAATAATGTCATATTTGATTCATTAACAGAAAAAGCTGCTGGACCACCTACTGATGTTGGGTGTTGAAAGCCAATGGGCACCTGTTGCTGTTCGCTGCATGGTAAGCAAATCTTCTTTTAGTCAAATTCTTTTTCCTTTAGTCCCCCTTCCCCTTCTTGTTATCATTCATATTTCATTGTATATCAAAATACCTTTTCTGATTAGTGCAGTGACAAGAAGTGAAAATAATTTCATTTAGATTCTAGAATTCTACTGTTGAACCTTGTTTCTAGGTTGACCATGGAACTGATTTGCTTTAGTCCCCTCCCTTTCTTGTTATCATTCATATGTCATTGTATATCAAAATACCTTTTCTGATTAGTGCAACTGACAAGAAGTCGTAATAATTTGATTTAGATTCTAGAATTCTACTGTTGAACTTTGTTTCTACGTTGACCATGGAACTGATTTGCTTACAATGCTTTATTAGCATTTTTTTTTATAGAGTTTGTTGCTGTATCATTAAGGCAACTGCTGAGCAGTTGTCTGAAGTCCAAGTTTCTTATTGCTGTTTCTTTTTTAGTTAACAGTAAGCGCTGTTACTTTTCTAGTTACAGTAAGCTTAAGTTTCTATGGGTCTTTTACTTTGTGATTCTTTGCTGCTAGACATTTAAATGCATTGGAGATCTGGTTGATGGTCATCCCAAGAACCGTGATATCCTTGCTAGCAAAGTTCTTGGTGAAGATCGGCAAGTAGAACCTGCACTGAATTCTATCCTCCGGATCATTTTACAGACGTCTAGTATTCAAGAGTTTGTTGCAGCTGATTATGTTTTCAAGACCTTCTGTGAGGTTTGGAACTTTTGTCTTGTATCTTATTATTTCATAGTGTAATGTGAGCTTGCAGATTCTAATATAGTATGTGATGCTCATCAGTGCCAATTTTCTATGTGTGCATGTTTATCTAGAATCTCATTCCTTAAACTTTTTCAGAAAAATCGGGAGGGTCAAACAATGCTAGCTTCAACTTTAATACCTCAACCACACCCCACCGTTCGAGATCCTCTAGAAGATGATGTTAACATGTCATTTGGCAGGTGTTATCTTCTTTTCCCTTCTCCTGCAGCTTTCACAGTTTTGTTTTGAAAGGATCTCACTGCTTCATTCTCATTGCGAGTTTGAGCTAATTCTCTTGTATTAAAACTTATTGGAGTTTTATATTTATGTGTCAGTATGTTGTTACGAGGCCTTTGTTCTGGTGAAACTGATGGTGATCTTGAGGTAAATGTGTTTGTCTCTCTGTTGGATATTAATTTAAATGTCTTCCGGAAATTAAAATTTATTTATTCAAACAGACATGTTGCCGAGCTGCGAGCATTCTTTCTCATGTTGTGAAGGACAACATTCAGTGCAAGGAAAAGGTAAATGACTTCAATGCCACCTTAACATATACCTTATGTTCTGCACACAGTACTCTTTGTCCCTGCAATGGCTGACTGTTTCTGAAAATCAACAGGCTTTGAAAATAGTACTTGAATCACCTATGCCTTCCATGGGAACTCCAGAGCCTCTCTATCAGAGGATTGTGAGATACCTGGCCGTTGCTTCTTCCATGAAAAGCAAAGATAAATCAAGCACATTGGAGAAATCATATATTCAACAGATCATTTTAAAACTGCTTGTCACATGGACTGTTGATTGCCCAGCTGCAGTTCAGTGCTTTTTAGATTCACGCCACCACCTAACGTATCTGCTCGAGCTGGTAGCAAACCCAGCTGCGACAGTTTGCATAAGGGGCTTGGCGTCGATTCTACTGGGAGAATGCGTTGTCTACAATAAATCAAATGAGAATGGTAAAGATGCGTTTGCTGTAGTTGATGCTGTGAGCCAGAAGATGGGGCTCACATCATACTTCTCGAAGTTTGAAGAGATGCAGAGCAGCTTCATCTTCTCTTCCTCCAAGAGACCTCGACAGGGTCATAAACCGTTGACAAGAACAGCCACGCCTAGTGAAGCTGAGATTGAGGATGTGGACAAGGCAGATGCGATGGATAAGGGGAATGAGGATCACCCAATGCTCCTGTCGTTGTTTGATCCTAGTTTCACAGGCTTAGTGAAGAACCTTGAAGGTAACATCAGAGAGAGAGTCGTGGACGTGTATAGTCGGCCAAAAAGTGAGGTGGCTGTAGTACCAGCGGATTTGGAGCAGAAGAGCGGAGAAAATGAGAAAGACTACATCAACCGCTTGAAAGCCTTTATAGAGAAACAATGCTCGGAGATTCAGGTACATGCCTCTTTCTCAACTCGTCTGAGTATAATACAATAAGCATATTTGAAAACATGACATTTAGGGTTTGATTATATTTAAAGAAGAAAAATCTTGAGACTGAGTCTTCACAAGTTACAGGCAATTTAAAAATAGATGGGAGGTAAAGGGAATTCTGCCAAAATATCGGGATTAGGAAGCATTGCATCTTGTTACAACGGAATATAGGAAGCACTAAATTTCTGCGAATATGGTAGTAGGAGGAAGTATTAGGTTTTGCTAAGATGTGATTATGAAGAACTTGGTCTTATGTTCTCAGTGGAAACCAAACAGTGCTCATACAATAGGTCTCCAAATTTATATGATATATATGTTAAGGTTAACCGAGAAAAAAACAAATGTCAACATCAGTTGTGCCTGAAAGAGCTTCTTGTTGTTGGGACCTGCGTTTTCCAGAAACTTCTTGCTAGGAACGCTGCTTTGGCAGAAGACGTAGCCAGCTCTGGCAGGAATGAGCAATCTCAAGGATCAGAGCAAAGAGCAAGTACAGTAATGGAGAAGGTTCAGATGGAAAGCATCAGGCGAGAACTCCAGGAGACATCTCAGCGTTTAGAGACGGTCAAGGCAGAAAAATCCAAGATTGAGTCTGAGACATCAAATTACAAGAACATGGCTGTGAAACTTGAATCAGACCTAAAAAGCCTGTCGGACGCATACAACAGTCTAGAACAAGCGAATTACCATCTTGAGAAGCAGGTAAAATCCTTGAAAGGAGGAGAAGATCCCATGGAGTTTCCTGATATAGAAGCGATTAAGGAAGAAGTGAGAAAGGAAGCTCAGAAAGAGAGCGAAGACGAATTAAACGACTTGTTAGTATGTTTGGGGCAAGAGGAGAGCAAAGTGGAGAAGCTAACGGCGAGGCTGATAGAATTAGGAGTTGATGTTGAAAAGCTTTTGGAGGATATTGGGGAAGAGTCGGAAGCTCAAGGGGAATCTGAGGAAGACGACCATTAAACAAGTTGTAGAGATCAAATCCTCTCAACAGGTAAATCTTAAAGCTAAGTCTCAAGTTCTTTGTGCGCATCTGTCTCTTGTACAGACTTGGGTGGTGTATTTGATGTTTAATAATCCTCCTTGCTTAATCATTTCTAACTTTTTAATTTATCATCGACTCTCCAACTTCTTAGATTGTTTGAAACATCTTACAATGTTGCAGACTCATATACATTTAAGTTCATTTAAGTTTCTGCAGCTGTTGTGTTTCACATTTTGTAGTGAGAATCAAATTAAAGTTCAGTTATTTGTTTTCCTTTGAAACATGCTAGATGATAAATTGATGAGATAGATCTGGATTTTTGTATGAGAATAAAATGAAAATTCATCAGGTGCAAAATTAAGATACATTGTTGAGACTAACACAGAAAAATCACTCTACAATTCCAACACTTCACACACGCATTATACAGAGGAGGATAACTTAGGGTTAATCTGCACAAAGTGACGCCATTAGACCCGTTGGCGAGCTCCATACTGCAAGATCAAAGATTGACTGCTGCTTCTTTTCTTCTTCTTCTTCTTCTTCCACTCTACATATGTTTTCTGCAACTTCGCACAGGTTTGATACGTCATTGATTATCGCTTCTTGTGCTTCTGCCTGCAAATTTAAAAAAAAAAAAAAAAATCCTCATCGAATTCAAAAATGTAGTACAAGCATTCGGATGTAAAAAACGAAGCAATTCCAGACGTTTTCTTTATGACATTCTCATTTTAATCGAATGGGTGAGAAAAACCCTATTTACCATAGAAAGAAGTTCGTCGAGCATAGACGACGGCGTCGCGGAAGCTTCTTCTCCGCCATGCTCTCGACCTCGAGACTCCGGAAACGACGTCGTTTCGTTCGCATTAGACCTCACTTCTCGCTGCGGCGTTTGAAATACACCAGCCTTCTCTTGCATTGCATTCAAGCTGTTCGACAAAATCTCCCACTGCTCGATCTCTCTCTGGTACTTTCCTTGGAGCTTCACCAGTATTCTCTTCCTACGTATTCTTCGATTCCTCTCCTCTACCGCCGGATCTAACTCCGGATCCGGCGGTTTGGAAGCTTCTCCAGCGCCGGTGTTGTCCTCTGAGCCCAAGATACGGCTTCGCTTGTAAACGAAGCCATCGTCGTTGCAAAGTTCCCAATCTTCGTCACCGTCTATCGCAGTCGACGTCGTCGGAATTGGTGGGTCCATCGGCCGCGGAATTACACCGTAGCGGGAACTTTTCAGCAGCGACTTGATTTCAGAAAGTAAAGGGACTTGGATTTGTTTGAGGAAGATCTGCAAATAGAAAGATTTACAGCTCAGAGTATTGCCAAGCATTATATTAAATGAGTTTGGGCCGATAGCTAAATAGTTAAGGCCCAATATAAATTCGACTAAATATAGATAGGTCCATAATGAAGGCTATCATAACAAAACAAATCATTCCCTCTCTCCAGAAAATGGTCATCTATATAACTATTTGTGTAGTGATTTGCTGAGGTGTCAGACTCCTCATCGCGTTTCAGAGCGTTTTTATGACGTGTCATTATTTAAAAGACTTGAGCAAATTAAGTCACTTAAAACGAACCGTTCTAAATCGACACCTCAGCAATATCAATATCGGTTTTCGATTGGTTTAATTTAGAAGAAGCTTCTAACCGAATTTTTTTTTCCATGATTTAATATGGAAATTCTTTTCAAACCAATTTTTTTCCATGATTATCGTATATATAGTAGTGATTTGTTGGGTTCTTTTATGTAATGTACACGTTGCTAAAGTATTTATGTCTTTTAAAGTTATTTACGAATATATGTGAATATTGATCATGTTTATCATTATCATTAAGTGTTTAGTTATTTGCTATAATCACGATATACTCTTGACTATATTTGGACTTATCTAGGTCCATTCTCGATAAAAAAAAATTGAATAAAGAGGAAAATATTCTTTATAGGAATAGTTGATAATAAGGAAAATATACATTTTTCATTATAAACCTCGAAGGAAAATGTGATATATATATGTATTTATATGTTTAGAGGTCGGGTTATTTGTTTACTTCGCTATTTTCTCTTTTATCTGGGGTACAAGATTCATGATGAATTACGTGACTTTGGATCAGCTGAGCATGAAAATTTCATGTCGTTTTACCATAGTTCGTCTTATCCGGAAGTGGGAGTCGAACAAGGGGTCCAAAAAGAACGGTTACTTTGGACATAATTTCCTCCTGATTGATATTAAGGTGTTTTGCTTATTGTTTGTGTATACAATATTTTTATCTTGATTTGATATGTCAGTTTAGTCTAATCTGAATTCTGTTTATTTTGCTCTTAGGAAAATACTATTCAAGGAATTGTTCATCCATCTCTTCTCCGTCTATTTGGCGACTTTTTCTTGGAGGGAAATCTAATCGAGATTTACAATTTCAGTGTTAGACTCAACAAAGGGGACTACATGGTTTGTGATAATAAGTTTATTATGGTGTTGACTGAAAGAACCATGGTCTCTTCTGTTGAGCATGGATTCCGTAGAATTCCTCGAGAGAAATTTTGTTTTGTAGATTATGGTTATTTATCAAGAGCAGCAAGCTTGACAGCTAATCTATACGGTATTTTAATGACCTTTTTTGTTTATATTTATTGTTCTGATGATTGAAGTCTGAAGTTGAATCAGGTGATCTCAAAATCAAACCATACATGCCTTCGAAAGAGTTCGAAGAAGAATTCTTAGAAATTGAAACTGAAATCGGAAACTCGAACTGAGATATTGCGTGGTGGTTTTTTTTTTTAGATAGGTTATATATATAATTGGATTGTTGATAAAGTTACAAGATCTCCTCTCTATTGATAGGTCGATGCAGATTTTTTTTTTGGGTGGTAGTCTCGAAAATGTCAAAATATTTTGGTTGTTTTGTATAAAATTCATTTGTGTTTTTCAATATTAATGGACAATGTTTTTTTATTTTCTCTTCATTGAAAGGTCACATTAGATTCTGCATTTCGTAAAACTTATTTTATTTGCTGGAAAATGATTCATGTCGCATATATTATTTCTATGTATTCAATAATGTGTATTCCTTATAATGTAGATGTTTTTTTGTTTTATTTGAATGATTTAGTCTACCTGAATTGTTTCGAAAAAATTTAACACTCGTGTTTGATGTAGTTTTTGTTTTTTTTTATTTAAAAAATCGACATTGTTAAGTGTATCTCAAAAAACTTCGATGCGATTTACATTCTAACGAAATCGCTATTATATGTTCATTTCCATACCTTCGCTTATTAAGCATTTATAGTCCGCACATGGTGCATGCTCGTTAACTAGTTCTCAAAATATTTGAAATTGGCAGCTAACTATCGTGTATGCATACTAAATCCCAAATCCTGGTTTTTGACTACACAAAATTGGATACCAAAAAGTAGGGCTGGGAACGGATATCCGGTCGATTTTTTGGATATCCTTATCCTTATCCGGGGTTCTCGGATATCCGGATCAATAAATTATAAAAATATAATAAAACTATAAAAAATAATAAAAAAACAATTTATATAATATTTTGTAAAAAAATTAAAATCTGTTATTATAATTTTTAAAAAAAATATTTTTTATATATATAAATCTCATTATATTTAAAAAAATATTAATAATATATATTTTTTAATATATTTAACGGATTCGGATACGGATCCGGATATCCGGACCTCATAATTCAACTATCCGGATCCTTATCCGACTCCTTCGGATCCTTATCCGACTCCTTCGGATCCTTATCCGACTCCTTCGGATCCTTATCCGACTCCTTCGGATATCCGGATTTTCGGATCGGTTCGGATCGAATATCGGATACCAGATAATAATTCCAGCGCTACCAAAAAACCAAACGTTAATTTTTAAACGAAGATGTTCAAAAAGTCAGATGTTACTTTTCGACTTTAACTATCTCTAAACGCTGAGATGTCTCATGGAGTTCTCACCTGATGTTTTCCATCTGAACCTTCTCCATTACTGTACTTGCTCTTTATTCTGATCCTTGAGATTGCTCATTCCTGCCAGAGCTGGCTACATCTTCTTTTTCTTATTTGATAGTTTGATTCAATTTCTTTCTCTTTAAAATTGTAATTAATTATTGAATTTTTTAATTATCATAACTCTTTAAAAAATCTTCTTCCATTTCATCAAATTTTGTAGTTATTACAAGATTTATGTTTGTTGTTCTTAAATTTTGTAATTTTTGTTGTTGTTGTATCTCCATAATTAAGTTTATAATAATTATATTTTAAATAAAAAACAATGTTGCTAAACCCTAAACCCCATTGTAAATATATACATTTATCATTTTATATAATCAAGTTTGTAATCAATATTGGATTTTTTATATAATTTTTGCTTTCTTAACATTTCAAATATGGTTCATCATATTTTGATATTATCATATATAATATTAAATTACTACTTCATATAATTTTAAACTTTCACAGAATAGGTAAAAAATTTAAGAATTTATTTTCTTATTATTAAAGCACTCATATATATATATATATGTATATGATTTTCTCCATTCAATCCTCACTGTTTATAAATTTTAAATTCATGTAATAATTAAAACACAAAATTTCTGTTTCATTATTTTTCTCCAAACATTTTATTTTTTTATAAAAAAAAATTACAGAACAATATTACGACAAACGGATGTACATATACCAAATTAGAAATTTCTAGTAAACTTGCATCCTTTAATGTCCAAATAATTCACATTTTATAGGAATGTATAAGCATGAATTGACACTAATAAGCTTCCACAAATTAATCGATTTATGGTAGGATACTAGGATTTACTTGTGTTGGATATTATCTCTTATCATTAGCCCAAAACAAATGGGCATAGTTAAGTTGTAGCCCAAAGTAAAGGCTAAAAGAGAAAATCCAAGAGTGATTTTTTTATTTTTATACATTTATGAAGAAGAAGTATCTAGATTTATCAAGAGATCTGGAAAAGCCTCATGTCAGCAAATAAATTTTCAGAAATCTGCTGTAAATTATGGCGCAGATGTTGACCCGATCATGCGTAAACTACTGGCAGAGGTACTTGGTATAGAAAAAGAAGGTGGTGAAGGAAAATATTTGGGGCTTCCGGAATGCTTCAGTGGATCGAAACAAAAATTGCTAGCATTTATTGGTGAGAAGCTAAACAAAAGATTACATGGTTGGTTTGCTAAATCTCTCTCCCTTGGGGGAAAGGAGATACTTTTGAAATCGATTGCTATGGCTTTGCCGGTGTATGCGATGTCGTGTTTCCGCCTTACTAAATTTCACCTTCAGAAGATCACAAGTGCAATGACAAGTTTTTGGTGGAATGCGTGTGACAAGAAACGTAAAATTTATTGGGTTTCATGGAAAGAAATGTGCAAATCTAAGGCAAAAGGTGGACTCGGTTTCAAAGATTTGGAAGAATTTAACCAAGCATTGTTAGCAAAACAAGCATGTAAAATTATTAATGAGCCATCATTGCTGCTGTCACGTTTGTATAAAGGAAGATATTTTGCTAGCAAGAGCTTCTTAGACAGTGGCAAAGGATATCGTCCATCGTATGCGTGGAGAAGCATAGTTTGGAGCAGATCTCTTCTTCATTGAGGTCTCATTAAATCAATTGGCAACAGAGCAAACACGAAGATTTGGAGTGACAACTGGATCATGGAGGATCATCCTAGGAGTCCAATGAATAGGCAACGTTTGATGGATATTGATCTTGAGGTTTCTCACTTGATTTCCACGGATGGAAAATGGAGAGAAGATAGGATTAACAATTTGTTTCCTCCCGCTGATGCTTCTCGGATTCTGAAATTACCTATTGGCCAAACTGATGATCGATGGATTTGGGCTTATACTCATCACGGTAATTATACAGTTAAGAGTGGTTGCTGGTTTGTTTCAAATCACCTTGGTTTACAGCAGGAACCGATTTCCCCGAGAGAACAGCACATGGTCATGCTGAAACAGCGTATCTGGAAGCTGAAAACTGAACCCAAAATTCGATTTTTCTGGTGGAGAATTGTTGTTGGGGCCTTGGCGGTGGCTGCTCGTCTTGCAACCAGAGGACTTAACATCGACCTGGGTTATAAGATTTGCCATCAGGACATGGAAACAATTAATCATGTGCTTTTCCACTGTACCATGGCGGATCAATTATTTGTCGCGGTTCAAATTCCCCTCCCTCGTGGAGGATTTGGAGTTTCTCTTGAGACAATATCTCCTACATGCTTGATATAATTGATGATCAGAGCATTTCAGAGAGTATTAGAGGAAAGGTACCTTGGATACTCTGGTTACTATGGAAAAATAGAAATGCAGTGCTATTTGCAGGTTCACAAGAAACTGTTGCTATCTTAACGCAAAGGGTAAATGAAGAGTCCCAAATCTGGAGAGAGCTAAATCCTCCATCGTTAACTGCTGGTCTTAACGCATGGGCTAATCAGGTTTTTGATGATCGATGGCATCCACCGCCGGAGGGATCTATTAAATGCAATGTTAATGCTAATTGGAGAAACGCGACTTTACATTGTGGAGGAGCCTGGGTAGTGAGAGATTCAAGTAATGTGGTCTTGCTGCATGCCCGAGAAGCGTTTTCATGTTCTCCCAACAGAATTGTTGCGGAGCTAAGAGGAGTCATTTGGGCGTTACGGAGCCTTAGTGATCTCCATCTTTCGGATGTGATAATTGCGTTAGATTGTAAAGCTGCTTTCGACGCAATTGCAAAACCAGTTGAATGGCCAAGATATCGCGTCTTCACGGAGCAAATTATCCTTCTCCAACAAAGTTTCGGGTGGTGTTATTTTCATTTGGAATCCTTTAAAGCTAATCATGTCACTCGGACTATCTCTAGGAGTGTCACTCGAGATGGACGGTTTCATTCTTATCTTGCATTAGGAGGCCCGAGTTGGCTTCATGATCAGATTCGGAGGGATAACTTTGTGAGCATCTAGATCACCTTTATCATTAGGGAGTGATGCTCTAGTACTATCGTTGTTGTTATTTTTAATGCTGCATGTATCTTTACTCTGTTTTGAACTTTTGATCTTTATACATACGTTTGAATGTTAAAAAAAAAGATTTATCAAGAGAAATTGATAAGAATAAGGATTAGCTAGGTAAATATGGATAAGGTTTAGAGATCATTCTAGAATAAATTAGCATTTAGCCACAACTATATATAAATATTAATTGAAGATTCTTAATCATTAAACTCTCTAAAAATGTGGAAGCTCCATTGGTCCAGTGGTTGACCAAATAATTCATTAATGTTTCTACACCAGAAAGTTCGGGGTTCAATTCTCATATAATGTGATTTCTGCATATTAATGAAAGCAAACTTATAAAAAGATATTCAACGTGGTGTAAGTGGAGCTGTATATCGTGATCGTAGTTAGTGGAACGGATAACGTTGTTCGTCGTAGAATTATCCTTATAGTAGTTCTATCATTTGTATAAGTGTTAAAAAAAACTCTTTAAAACTCAATTTTAAATTATCTATTTTAATTCTAGTTTTATCTCGCTACGTTAGTATCAATGTATCATCATCGGCTCAATTAATGTGAGTTGTCATGGCTTACGATGATCTGGATTTGATACAATGAAATCAAATCTTTTATTTTGTTGTTTTGTTTTCCGGGGTAGTGATTTTCTGTTATTTAAATTAAAATAATTAAAAACAGGGAAAACTTGCCTCTTGACAGTTAGAAGAGCAAAGATAGAGAGTTAGAAGAGCAAAGATAAAAAGCAGGGAGGATTTCTATATAGATTTTTATTTCTACGTTCATTATTAGTTTGACCTATTTTTATTTTTATTATTAGATTAATCTAATTTTTTCATATTACCGAAAGTATTTTTATAGTATTTATTGAGAAAAACGCAATTACAAAACTGCCATTACTATTCATTTGCCATTTAGACAAAAGTTGATTTAACAAATCTACCGTTCTTTGACGGTAGACTTGTTTGATGTTGGTCAACTCAAATTTTGGTTCGTAGATTTATTTGATGGATGGTAGATTTGTTTGAAAGATGGTAGATTTGTTAAATCTTGGTAGACTTATTTTTACGACGGGGTAGATATATTGTCGTTGATGGTAGATTTTTTTATGAGTTGGTAAACTTTACGACAAAACCGTTGACTGACTTTTTGGTAGATTTATTGACAATGGTGGTAGATTAATCTTACAAAATGATAGACTTATTTCTTTTGGTGGTAGAGTTAATCAGTGTGAATTATTTTTTCGTGACGGTAAATTTATTTATTTGACGGTAGATTTGTATTTGCAACGGTAGATTTTTATTGGGTTGGTAGATTTATTTATAATATTGGTAGATTTAAAACAGTATAAAATCTTGGTGACTTCGTTTTGTAATGATGGTAGATTTAATATTAGTGACAGTAGATTTTAAAAAAATTGGTAGATTTGTTTGTTATGGTGATAGATATAAAACTTCTAACATCTCGTTGACTTCATTTTGTTATGGTGATAGATTTAATATTAATGACGGTAGATTTAAAATTATTTGGTATATTTAAAATTATTTGGTAGATTTAAAATTATTTGGTAGATTTATTGTTAATGGCGGTAGATTTAGTAATTTTTTGGTACTTACTCAGATAACCTTCAGTTTGTAGACTTATTATTTCGCGTTGTGGTAGACTTTTAATGGCGGTAGATTTATCTACATTGTTTGGTGGTAGACATTTGACTTTTCCAAAATGAAAAATAACGTTTTTGCCCTACACTAAATCTCATATCTACGAAAAAACCAGGCACCCAAATTTGTTAAGTATGATAAAAAAATTTTATTTGATGGTAGATTTATTGTAATGATGGTAGATTTATTTTGTTGATTTTTTTTTTATGGAGTTAACTTTTCATTTCATCTTAAATCACAAAGTGAGACCTATTTTGTGTACATTTTTTGGACCTTTGATTTAGTGCATTGGGCGTGTTTGTTCTTGAGCATAATATAGGTAGTAGTTGATCTTTGATTTTAGTTGGGTTTAATTGTCTGCTCCAATTACTATTTCTTACAATTACTATTTGTTAGTAGTTCAATATATCTTCCTCTTCGAGACAATGATGCATTATCACCTTATTTAATTGAAAGTTTGTTTACAACCCTTGTTTTGGTACTTAATTAGGACTTAAATGCTTTTATTTGTCAAAGATAATTTTTTTTTTCTCATCCATTATACACTTGTTTGAATTTTGTTTTCTTCTTTGATCGATAGAACAAGTTGGCATGCCGTCTGTAGTTGTGCATTTGCAAGAGGCTGTGGTCGCTTATAAATGTAGTATTTTAACTTATCTTTATGATGAATTTACTACTCGCACAATGAATCCATATTTACTCAGACAATGCATGGGAAGACATTAAAATTGAATATAGGATCAACCTCCTTTCCTTAGTACTTCAATCCAGAGAGAAAAATTATATTTTTGAGATTCTAAAAGGCATGCAAAATGTTTCCTATCATCCCCTGCTTGTGGTACATATACAAGCATGTTTAAGAACAAACATTTCTAATCTCACAATTTGTTTTTCTTTCTAATATCTCCATTTCTCTAATTATATTCATATACAAGCATGTTCATTTATCTCTCTGCATTTTGGATTCGTTAATGGAATTTGCAGACGCCGGTAATATCACCGGAGATGACGCCACCTACCTGTCAGAGAAAAGAGAGAATAAGTCAGTCGTTAACAATAAGTCTACCATTACTACCAGTCGTTAACAATAAGTCAAGCAAACAAATCTACAGCATATACAAACTACCATCATATACAAACAAATCTACCGCATATACAAACTACCATCATATAAAAACAAATCTACCGCCATATAAAAACAAATCTACCGTCATATATAAACAAACCTACCGTCATATATAAACAAACCTACCGTCATATACAAACAAACCGCCATATACAAACAAACCGTCATATATAAACAAACCTACCGTAATATATAAACAAACATACCATCATATACAAACAAACCTACCAAAATCACCAAACCACATATAGCTTACTAATAAATCTACCATAAAGCGTTACAAAATCTACCACCAAATAAATACAAAATTTAACATTCCTCACCGGAAAATCCTTGCTCTCACCGGAATTCCGTTCGGTAGGCCGGAAACACAGACATAACAAGTTATCTGCAACCAAAATAAATTAGGGATAGGTTCGCCGCCGAAAAAAATGAAATTAGAGTTTTCAACCGGTCGTTCTCCCCATTCGTCGCCGACACGGTGGCAAATGGCTCGCCGGAACCCTCGACACGCCTCCCTCCTCGCCAAAGTCCATCTCCTTTGCCGTAACTTCTTATTCGTCGCGGTTCTTCTTCGTGGAAGCAAGAAAAACCTAAAACGAAGCAAGAAGATGAAGAGATTTACCGGAAACGGCTCCCTCCTCGCCGGAATCATGCCGGAATCGCGTCGGAATCAAGATGTCGCCCCAAACGTAGCTGTCGCCTCCTATCGCCTTTATCGAGAGGTTTTTTTTTTTTTGTAAACCAATTTTCTTTTTTAGTTTTTTTGTCATTAGCTTTTTTTATTTGATTTTTTTTTGTTCAAAAAAGTTAAATCATAAATAATTAATAATGAGATAATCGTAATATAATACAATACATGAATAAAATAAAATGGACTACCAACTTTGTAAGGTTAGTGTATTAAGTCCTTGCTCCCTAGAAATTATTCTAATAATATTCCTCATGAGGTTAGTTTCATGAATTTTCCAAAAAAGTAAAGAAGTCGAATAAAAGACAGACAAAACCAAAGCGGGACAATCGATATTAGTGTTTAAATTAAACCAAAACTGTATACGTTGCCACTAGTTCGATTATTATAACTTTATCTACGTCAATATTAATATAACAAAGTAACATCGATATTATAGTATATAGAGGACCAACAATAATAATTCCACTATTATTATTTTTATTTCTGATAAATTGATCCACTATTATTTTTATTTTTTTTTGACCAAAAATTGATCCACTATTATTACACGAAACAAAAGCGCAACTACACACCCAGACACTAATTTTACATTCATCTTTGTTAGGGACTAATGTGGTGCCAAAAACAACCGTGAACTAGGTCTGCACAGCACACGAAACAAATTTGTGGTGTCCTTCAGATTTGGTGCCTAGACACATGATACATTATTTTGGCAAATCTCTGCACACGAAAAAGGTTGTCAACGAATACATCTCTAACCGTAATCATGCAATTAAACGTAAATTTCTAAACATTAGATATGTAGCCCTAATCATGTGAATAAAATACAGATCTTCAAATCCTAAACATGTAAATCAAAACCGAATCGTTTCTAAACCTTAACATGCAAAGTGAATAAACCTTATAATAGCTGACTGGAAATGTAAGATTGATGAGCAATGGTGATGGTTAGTCGCAAAGTAAGTAGTCGTCGCAAGGGCAACAAATTTGTGTTTGTGACTCCGTAAATTAGTTGTATCTAGCGACTGCAATTTGCGATCCCATATATATGAGTCGGTATTATTTCGCAACTGAATGGCATCATGGCAGAAATGTCGCAAAAAATGCTGATTAAGTTAGTCGCAAAATTTTTAGATCAATTTGGAACGCATTATGAAATTGTAAAAGTGAGATGCAAATTTTGTCGACTATTTTAATACTCCTTCTGATTGTCACAAACAATAGTGACATATTAGTAATATTAGATACAAAGTCTTATGCTATATATTTTAGTATAAAAGTCATATATACTCTTTTGTAAAAGTCTTATATATATATATTTATTTATATTCTAAATAGTATATTCAAAATTATGTTATACTATCTATTTAATTTGAGATGTGTACATGTTATTATTTTTGTTTCCCAAAATTTATTGGCAAACTATAACACAATTTCTAAACATTATTATAAGAAACAAGATACAGCAAGAGACGAGAAAAAAAAAAAAAAAATCACGTGAAATATTCGATTCTTTATGATTAATCTCGAAGGTACGTACCATATCATCGACTCAATGTGAGCTGCCATGACTTTGGCTTCTATCTTCCGTGATCTGGATTGGTAAATATAAATTGGGTTTTTTCCGAGTTAAAATATATTTTTAGATTCTTTTAATTTTCTATCGGGGTTTTTAAGTCTTAGATCGTTTTGGAGGAAAAAGTCATTTTGGATGCAAACGACCATATGAAGATACAAGATCGTACAAAGACGTTAGAAAATCGAAGAACTTCTCACCAATAGACCGATCTCAAATTTGGATAAAGATATATCATTGAATTAGCTTTCATTTTTAAGTGGATTAAGGTCATTTTAACGGTATGATTAAAAGTTTTTAAGTGGATTAAAGCTATTTCAACAGTACAATCAAAAGTTATGCTAGTTTTTGTGAAGATATACTAGTATGGCGAGCAGAATAAGCATGTGCGGAGAATTTTCAAAATTCAAATAGATCGGCCGATCCACACATGGTTTGATCGATATTCCAGACACGGTAAACGCGACGATAGACGCGCTGAAAATTTCTAACAGCTAAAGATATTGGTTGATCCCTCTTGGGATCGATCAATCCTTTTCCTAGTCGAAAAAGACAATTTTGAGCTTTCTGATTTCCCACAGTATAACTCAACCTAATACGATCCTAGATTTATATATATTTATTTTAAGCCATTTTTTTAGGCTATGTATTATTAGTCTGAGACAATTTTCATCACTTTCAATTGTATTTTTGGGAAAAAATCTATGAACCACGTTTGACAACTTGGAGAAGATTTTTGAATCATTTTATATACTACTGCACTTTCATAATGTTTTCTTATACATTTTTATTTGTTCTCTGCAACTATGTGTGAGTAAAATCATTTTTAGGTTTTGAGGTTTTAAAGGATTTCATGAATTCATTTAATGAGATTGTTGGATATGGATTATCCTTCTAATTCTTCATCACTTATAGTTGATCTTACCTGCTGAAACTTGACTCACGGCCTAGTTTCTTATCTTAGGATTAATCTACTCATAAAAAATATTGCTAGATTTCTTAGAACATATATGAACAAACTGTTCTGAGCTAACGAGAGTTGATACTTAGACGATTTGTGAATATATTAAACTTGAACGTTAATGCATGTTTATAATTCTAAGTTCAAACGAAAGTTGAGAATTCTATGTTCAAACAAAATTTTAGACTCTTAAATTATTAAATATAGTAGTTAATGTAATGAGTTATTATAATCTGTGATTTAAGCTCTAGAACGGTTTTCAATGGCTTCCCCATCCGATTCTTGATTTTCTACAAATTCCCTAGAATTTTACACTAAGTTTAAATCGTTTTTCATTTAGTTATTTTACGTTATTTGCACCAACAAATAACCTTTACATCTCTTTTGCTATACTTTATTCTCGCCGAATAATTATGTAATTTTGGTCTTTGTGGATTTTCATTTGCGGTAATTTAGAGTTAAAATTTTGAGTACATCAATATGATAAAATTGTTGGATATTTGACAAAGTCTGGATGAAGAATAAGTCAAACGAGTTAGTCGGAGCTGAATAAATCGTTTAAGTTTAAAAGTTTGTTTCCTGGTTTTACTCCTTTAGTTTCTATCTTCCGTTGTAAGGCTTCTATATAAGCCAGATTGCACTCTTCAATTTAAGAATACGAATTCATTCAGATTATTTGAGAGCTTGTTCTGTTCTGGTTCCTTTATCCGGTATCAGAGCACAAAACACTAACAAATCTGAGAGAGATCGTGAGCGTTTGAGAGAGAAATACCACAAAGAAAATGTCGGACACTAGAAACTTCACCACACCTGCAGTCCCCAAATTCGATGGAGATTACGACCATTGGAGTTTGATCATGGAGAACCTTATGCGTTCCAAGGATTATTGGTGCATCATTGATCCAGGTTTTGAAGAACTGAGAAGAATCACAATCCCAAATCAAGCGCAACAGAAGGCGCTTGATGAATCAAAACTGAAGGATCTCAAAGCCAAGAACTACTTGTTCCAATCAATTGACAAAACCACTCTGAAGACCATCACTCAGAAGGAGACAGCCAAACAGCTTTGGGATTCCATGAAGGTCAAGCATCATGGAAACGCACGAGTAAAACGTGCACAACTTCAAAGACTACGAAAAACCTTTGAAACTTTGGAGATGAAGGTTGGAGAAAAAGTTGCAAGGTACTTTGCGAGGGTCATGGAGACAGCAAATGACATGAGAAACTGTGGAGAGACCATGGAAGATGTCAAGATTGTTGAGAAGATTCTCCGGAGTCTCACTGACAATTTCAATTTTGTGGTCTGCTCGATCGAAGAGTCTAAGGACATTGATACCATCACTGTCGATGAGTTGCAGGCGTCACTACAGATACACGAAGGAAAAGTGACTGAGAGGAAGGGTGAAGAACAGGTCCTGCAAGTGGAAAACGAGCCGAGGAATGCTCGAGGAAGAGGAAACTGGAGAGGAAGGAACATTTACAGAGGACGTGGAAGAGGCCGATCATTTGTGAACAGGTCAGCCATTAATTGTTTCCGATGTGGAAAGCAAGGTCACTACCAGTTCGAGTGCACCAGTGCGGAAAAGGTCAACTACGTTGAGTTTGACGAAGAGGAGGAACTGTTGCTGATGGCTCATGCGGACATGAGCAAAGATGAAGGAAAAGGAGTATGGTTTCTTGACTCAGGATGCTCCAATCATATGACTGGAGAGAAATCATGGTTTGTTGAGCTAGACGAAGGCTTCAAGCATTCAGTCCGATTGGGAAATAGCTCAAAGATGGCCGTGCAAGGAAAGGGGAAGATCATATTTGAAGTTGAAGGTATTACACAGATGGTAACTGACGTTTACTACGTCCCTCATATGACCAACAA
This sequence comes from Eutrema heterophyllum, assembly GCA_002933915.1. Lineage (NCBI taxonomy): Eukaryota > Viridiplantae > Streptophyta > Magnoliopsida > Brassicales > Brassicaceae > Eutrema > Eutrema heterophyllum. Next base: position 288,741 of record PKMM01040214.1, read on the forward strand.
TCTGTTGAGTATTGGACAACTGCAGGAGAAGCAATTGAAGATTATAATTGAGGACGGTATGTGCAGGATGTATCACCGTGAAAGAGGATTGATTGTGGAGACACAAATGACCGTGAATCGCATGTTTCTGATATATGCCAAGAAGAAACCAAATCCAGAGAAGTGTTTCATGGTGGAAGAAGAAGATTTGGGATCTTTGTGGCATAGGAGATTTGGACACTTGAACAATAAGTCCATTCAAGTCATGCAAAAGAAGGAACTGGTGAGAGGATTGCCAAACATAAATAATGAAGTGAAGGTGTGCACGATATGCAACATGGGAAAACAACAACGAGGAAAATTCCCAAAGAAGAGTAAATGGAGAGCAAGTGAAAAGCTGGAACTGATCCATACAGATCTATGTGGACCAATCACTCCAGTCTCTCACAGCGGAAAAAGGTACTTGATGGTGATTATTGATGATTTCTCTCGGAAAACATGGATTTATTTCCTTATAGAGAAATCAGAAGCCTTTGAAACTTTTAAAATCTTCAAAAGCTCTGTCGAAAAGGAGACCAAGACTGTGATTCGAGGGATGCGTACAGACAGGGGAGGAGAGTTCACTTCAGACAAATTCAACCAGTTTTGCAGAGATCATGGCATAAAGAGGCAATTAACAGCAGCGTACACCCCTCAACAGAACGGAGTAGTAGAGAAGAGAAACCGAACAATTATGAATATGGTTCGTTGTTTGTTGTCTGAGAAGGAAATGCCAAGATCTCTGTGGCCCGATGCAGTAAGATGGACAGCTCATGTCTTGAATCGCAGTCTCACAAAGTCCATAAAGGGGAAGGTGCCTGAAGAAAAATGGACATGAATCAAGCCAAAGGTGGATTACTTTAGAGTCTTTGGATCAATCGCTCACGTTCACGTGCAGAAAATGGTTAAACTTGATGATCGAAGTCACAAGTGTATTCTGCTTGGAGTCAATGAAGAATCCAAAGCATATCGCTTATATGATCCAATCACGAAGAAAGTAACCATCAGCAGAGATGTTATATTTGAGGAAGATGCAAAGTGGGATTGGAAACTGAGCACACCTGAACAAACAGAACTTGTTTGGGGAGATGATGGAGTTCCTGAAGGAGAAGAGACTGACGAAGAAGAGAATGATGATGGAGAAGAACATGAAACTGCAGAAGCATAATCTGTTGCAGAGGAAGTAACAGAGGAAACTGGAGAAGGAGAAGGTCCAACGACAGTAACTCAACAGTCTGATCTTGGAGAACAATAAAAAAGGCCACGAAGACCACCTGGCTGGATGGAGAATTTTGTAAGTGAGGAAGAAACGAGTGACGAAGAAGATGCTTTGATAAACCTTGTTTTTTACATAAGCAATGATGATCCAGTCAACTTCCATGATGCTGTGAAAGAAGAAAAATGGAAAGATGCAATGAAACAGGAGATTCAATCCATTGAGAAGAATCACACATGGGTACTTATGGATCTACCACCACAAGTAAAGAAAATTGGTGTCAAATGGGTGTATAAAACCAAACTGAATGAAGAAGGGAAGGTAGAGAAGTGCAAAGCTCGGCTAGTCGCAAAAGGGTATTCACAGACCGCTGGAGTTGACTACACTAAGGTGTTTGCACCTGTTGCTCGCTGGGACACAATAAGGAGTCTCCTAGCACTGGCTGCTCAAAGAGGATGGTGTGTATTTCAACTCGATGTCAAGAGCGCTTTCTTATATGGAGAACTGAAGGAGGAGGTTTATGTAGATCAACCTGAAGGGTTTATCAAAGAAGGGGAGGAAGATAAAGTGTATCGACTGAAGAAGGCCCTCTATGGTTTAAAACAGGCACCCAGAGCTTGGTTTAGCCGCATTGAGAGTTACTTCAAGAAGGAGGGATTCCAGAAAAGCAACTATGATCACACTTTGTTTTTTCAGAAAACAGGGAACAAGTGTTTGGTGGTAAGTCTCTATGTCGATGACTTGATATTCACTGGAAATGATGAGCGTCTATGTGCAGAGTTCAAAGCTTCAATGCAAAAAGAATTTGAGATGACAGACATGGGGAAGATGAAGTTTTTTCTTGGAGTTGAAGTTCATCAAGGAAATGATGGTATCCATATAAGTCAAAAGAAGTATGCCAAAGAGGTTCTGGAGAGGTTCAATATGTGGAACTGCAATTCAGTGAAGAATCCAATTGTTCCAGGTACGGTTATCTCAAAGGAAGGGCATGGAGGAGCAGACGCAACACTCTACAAACAACTCGTGGGCTGTCTGATGTACCTTACGGTAACCAGACCTGATTTAATGTTTGTAGTGTGTTTGATAGCACATTTTATGTCTGATCCCAAGGAAGAACACATGATGGTGGCTAAAAGAGTGTTAAGATACTTAAAGGGAACTCTGGACTTTGGAGTCTTCTACGGGAGATCGTCAAGCATGAATGTGGTGGGTTACACAGACAGTGATTACGCAAGGGATGTGAATGACAGAAAGAGCACTTCCGGGTATGTATTCCTGTTGAATGGAGCAGCAATCTGCTGGAGCTCACGGAAACAAGACATTGTTACACTGTCTTCCACTGAGGCTGAGTATGTTGCAGCAACTTCCTCTGCATGTCACTGTGTTTGGTTAAAGGGAATGTTGCAAGAGTTAAGTGCTGTGAGTGACAAATGCATCAGCATCATGTGTGATAACAGTTCGGCGATCAAGTTATCAAGGAATCCAGTTATGCATCGAAGAACGAAGCACATCGATGTGAGGTACCATTATTTACGCAATCTTGTGAGTGAAGGGATTATAAAACTAGGTTTCTGCAGTACCAACGATCAGATTGCAGACATCATGACAAAACCCATCAAACTTGATCAGTTTGAAAAGCTCAGAAGGTCACTTGGAGTTCGAAGATTGGAGGATTAAACTGATGATGAGAAGCATGTCAGTTTAAGGGGAGGAATTTGTTGGATATTTGACAAAGTCTGGATGAAGAATAAGTCAAGCGAGTTACTCGGAGTTGAATAAATCGTTTAAGTTTAAAAGTTTGTTTCCTGGTTTTACTCCTTTAGTTTCTATCTTCCGTTGTAAGGTTTCTATATAAGCCAGATTGTACTCTTCAATTTAAGAATATGAATTCATTCAGATTATTTGAGAGCTTGTTCTGATCTGGTTCCTTTAAAAATCAACTCTCTGTTTCTTTTGTTTTGTTTTCCGGGTATTGAATTTCTGATTTTTAATGTTAGTGACTTAAAAAGGGAAGAAAACTTCCTGTTGAGAATTAAAAGAGAAAAGATAAGAAAGTAAGGAAGTCGAAGAACACTCACATGAAAGACAAAATCTGAGCGGGATGATGATCGATAGTACGTGTTTTTAATTAAATAAAAGCTAGCTACCTGCTCACCAGTTGTATTATTATAGATTTGTCGACGTCAATATAAATGGATATTTCTTTGACAAAAACAAATATTAATGCATATAATAAAAAAAACAAGTAGCATTGATTAAAGTTTGTTTCTCAAAAAAAAAGTAGCATTGATTAAAGTATATAGAGGAACATCAATATTGATCCACTATTACACCAAACAAAAGTGCAATTACCCAACATCAATTTGCATTCTCTCCACCTCAAATAACTGCAGCAACCATGAACTTAGAAGGACACAAGCATCCTTTAGGACGCGTTAAATATGTTGGTGGTTTCGAATGCGATGCTTGTGATCGATCGTATCGTGATGGCTCCTCTTGCGATCCATCGTCTTGGGAGGGCATCTCTTGCGATGAATGCGAGTTTAAAGTTCACAGCAAATGTGTTTTTGTGTTCAATATTCTAGAGACATCCGAGCATCCTTCTCATGTTGGACATCGTCTCAAGCTTCTCACAACGGGGGCTCCTGATCACACCGATCCGAAATGCCATATCTGCGGTAAAAACACCAAGCGTCTTCTTTATCATTGTTCCATTTGTAATCTCAATTTGGACATCGATTGCATGGTTGATGCCATGTGTTCCCGATCCCGTCTGAATATGCCGTGGCACTATCATCCCCTACTCATGCTTGATGTTGGTGATGATATGCGATGCGAAGTTTGTGGTATGCCCGGCGGATATGGCTACTGTTGCTCTCGTTGTTGGTTGATGGTTCATGAGAAATGCGTCTCCGTATTTGAGAGATCACTCACTCTTGTCATGCGAGACACTCTCTCAAGCTTCTCACCGAAGGAGCTCCCAGCTACACTGATTTGAAATGTCATCTATGTGGAAAAGACACTCTGGAAACTTTCTGTATCATTGTGACATTTGTAAGTTCAACATGGATATGGCTTGTGCGATTCAAAATCCCCTACCAGTTGCTCTTTCAAATCTGAAGGTCCATGAGCATACACTCAAACTCATCCCAAGATTGATCTCCTTCGTTTGCGATGCTTGTGGGAAGAAAGGCGATCGTTCTCCCTATGTTTGTCTTCAATGTGATCTCATGTTCTTCCATCAAGGTTGTGCTCGTTTACCACGTATTATTCACGTCAATCGCCCTGATCACCGCGTTTCTTACAAGTATCCTCTTGGTCTTGGAAAATGGGAATGTGGGATTTGTTTGGAAGAGATTGATTGGTCATATGGGGCTTATTCTTGTTCCATATGTCCTAGTTATGCTCTTCATTCAAGATGTGCAACGAGGAAAGACGTGTGGGATAAAAAAGAGCTTGATGGGGTGCCTGAAAAAGTTGAAGATATGGAGCCATTCAAAAGGAATGATGACAACACAATCACTCATTTCGCTCATGAACATAACCCGAGCCTCAACAAAGACGGTATTGCTTTGGAGGATAGCATCTTGTGTGGAGCATGTGTTCGTCCCGTCGGTTCTAACGCATTCTACAATTGTTCGGATTGCAGTTTCATTCTTGATGAAACGTGTGCTAATCTTTCTAAGAAGAAACGACATTTTCTAAGTCCAAGACCTCTCACTCTTTACCCCAATAGATATAACACCGAAACAATGTGCGATGCTTGTCTTCAATGGTGCTGCGAAGGATTCATGTATATTGATGGAGGTGAGACCTATGACTTACTCTGCTGATCGATTACTATGCCTTTTATTCATGGAAGTCATCCTCATCCTTTACTATACCTCGAAAAAAGTAATTATGGTGACATGAACTCATGCCAGAGTTGCGACATGCCTTTATTTGGCGTCATCCTTGGTTGTATCAAATGCAATTATTTTTTGCATGCTCGTTGCGCCACTCTACCATTAACGGTAAGGCTTCACAGGTATGATGCTCATTCCACTACAAGAAAACAACAATTTTGCAACGATTTTATTTCGTCGCAAATCAACATCGTCATTACGACGATTTTACGACAATTTTTTAATTAATCGTAAAATCGTCGCAAATTTGGGACGAAATATTTTGTCGTAAACTCGTTGTTAAGTTCGGTCCGACTAACGACGATTGTACGATGATTTTTGTAATCGTCGTAAAATCGTCGTTAATTACCGACGAATTACCAATGAAATGTATTCGTTGAACTTTGCAACGAATTACCGATGATATATGAGTTAGGTGAACACGTTTAAGTTAACAGGTGGACGGTTAGGTAAACATATTGTAAAATCGTTGCAAAATCGATGCAAAATTCGTTGCTAATTCGATTGTAACGAAAATAAAAATCTATATATAGCGGCCAACCTCATAAGAAAAATTTCATATTCAAAAACATTTACTTCTCTCTGGCCAACAAAAAATGTCAATATACGAAATTAGAAGATGGATGTATAATCGTTTTGATTCAGAGGGATCGCTAACAAATGAGTTCAGTGATGGGGTGGAGGGATTCATGCATCAGGCGGGAACTATACAAAATACGATTACCAGTGGTAAGATGTACTGTCCTTGTCCAAAATGCAAGAATATGAAATTTATCATTACCTCGAAGGTGTGGTCGCATATATTAAATAGAGGGTTTATGCCGCATTACTATATCTGGTATTATCATGGAGAGGGTCATGGGGGAAATGCAGGTAGTAGTANGAGGTGCTGACGTCAGCGCTGATGGGCCTTTGTTTTTGGTGGGCCGAGCTTGATTTGTATTGGGCTAGGGTGGGGTGCTAAACCCACCACCACCAGTACCCGTGAAAAAGGGTCGTCGGCCAGGGTTGGGTAAGATTGCGACCCAACCCTCAACTTCTTCGTGCGGTTTCCCGATGGATGAAGACATTATCTGGCAAAACGAAGAGCTCAAGGAGAAGGTCATGGCTTTGGAGGATGAGCTCTCGACTCAGAAAACGAAGAGCGGGAAAATGGCGGATTATTTTAAATCGAAGTTCGATGATTTCGATTTAGTTTTTGATTCGAAAATGGCGGATTACTTTAAAACGTATGATATATTTTGATTTAGTTTTTTTTTTGTAATTTTCCAACAATTTCGAAAACCTTTAATAATTATTTAATTTTAATTATTAATTAATTTTTCATTTTCGTTTTTTATAAATTATTTATTAATTATTTAATAAATTATTTAATAATTCAAAAATTCGAATTTTTTAAAATCAATAATAAATATTTTTTAAATCCCTCGAAAAATTCCGAGGGATTTCCGACAGATTCGGTGGATCCCATCGAAAAATTGCGAGGGATTTCCGACCAAATTACAAGCTCGATCGATCCCATCTTTTTGGATCGATCGATCCCATCTTTTTGGATCGATCAATCCTAAATCCCTCGGAAAACAGTCGGTATCGTGGCCGTCGGGAATCCCTCGGAATTATCTCGGACGGACTGGTCTTCGGAAATCCCTCGGAATTTTCCCGGACGGAATGGTCATCGAAAATCACTCGGAATCATCCCGGACAGACTTGTCCTCAGAATTCCCTCGCAATTTTCCCGAGGGTACTAGGTCCTCGGAATCCATCGGGTAATTTAGCCCTCGGAAATCCGTCGGAAATGTCCGAGGGATTTCCAACGGATTTAGATTTCCGAGGAGATAGATCCATTAACAGTAAAATCACCTCTGTTGCTATCCAAAGCATCACCGCACCGTAAGGTTTAACCTCCTTTATCTTAAATGGTCCAGACCATCGCGATCATAGCTTACCGGGAAAGAGTCTTAATCGAGAGTTAAAGAGTACTACCTGATCATTTGGGGAAAACATCTAGGGGACTATCTTCTTGTCATGATAGGCTTTAGTTATTTCCTTGTAGATCTTAGAACTCTCATAGGCATGATGACGACATCCAACTCATTCAATTGAACCAAACGTCTCTCGGTTGCTGTTTTGATATCGAAATTCAGCTTCTTTACTGCCCATTCCGCCTTGTACTCAATCTAAACAGGAATATGACATGCCTTTCCATAGACAAGATGAAAAGGAGTGGTTCCAAGAGGAGTTTTGAAAGCAGTTCTATATGCCCAAAGAGCATCATCGAGCTTAGCGGACTAATCTTTCCTTGTCATTCTGACTGTCTTCTCCAAGATCCTTTTGATTTATCTGTTGGAGATCTCTACTTGACCATTTGTCTGAGGGTGATAAGATGTAGCAACTTTGTGTCTCACGCCATTCTTTTTCAAAAGATTCTCAAAAACTTTGTTAATGAAGTGAGAACCTCCATCACCAATCACGACTCGCGAGCCACCGAATCTCGGGAAGATGATCGACTTGAACAACTTCATCACTACCTTTGCATCGTTTGTGGGGCTTGTTATGGCTTCCACCCATTTAGACATGTAGTCAAGAGCAATAAGTATGTATTTGTTCCCATAAAATGAAGGAAAAGGACCCATAAAGTCGATTCCCCACACATCGAAACTTCGACTTCTTGGATGAAATTTTGTGGCATCTCATTTCGGTTGCTGATATTCCCTTTTCTTAGGCATGCATCACACTTAAAGATTAAGACATGAGCGTCCTTGAACATGGTAGGCCACCAAAAACCAGCTTGTAAGACTTTAGAGACAGTCTTATTAGTAGCAAAGTGTCAGGCGTAGTCGGATCCGTGGCAACCAAAGAGAACGCCTGCAACTTTTTCTTCTGGAACACATCTTCTAAGAATACCATCAGAACAATGTTTTTAAAGATAAGGTTCATCCCAAAAATACCTTCTAACATCACGCAAGAACTTCTTCTTCTTATAACCGAAAAACTTAGGAGGCTCAATTTCTGCTGCTAGAAAGTTTGCAATGTATCTATACCATGGAGAACATATGGTGCTGGTATTGGGTGTGCTCTAGGACGTGTCTCAAGTTGGAAAACTTCCCAAATTTGACCCCCATAATGATCTTGAGAAGTCAAAGTTGAAACTTTGTCGCTTGAAACGCTTTTACAATAAGCTTTTGTCGGTTTGATAACATCATGAGATCTGATGTAAAGAGCTTATATAGGAACGTCTTGTGACCTTTTAATGTCATCTCTAGGGTCTAAAATCTCTCTCCCTTCATTGTAGATGGTTGTACAACACAAGCTTTCAGTAGGAACTGCATGATAGAAGACTCTCTTTTTGATTTCGGAGAAAGAAACTCGTCTTTTAGGAAAATCCACCCTTACTCCCACAGTTAAAAGGAAAGAGCTCCCAAGAACCATCCGCATTGTTGAGTCATTTTTCATCTCTAGGATGTGAAAATCAACATGAACGAGACATCCTCCCACTTGCATCATTAGATCACGCACAAACCCATTCAGAGTTATGCTCAAAGCATCTCCGAACTTAAGAGTTGTTTGAGGTGGCTCGATGTCAACAATTCCCAGCATGTTTGCAATGGCTTTAGACATAACATTCACGTTAGCTCCTGTATCACAAAGAGAGTCAAGAAAATCCATATTGTTCATTGTGCAAGGGAAAACAAATTTCATTGGATCTTCTATCTTATTCAGCTTCCTTTGGTGTGGTGCTTTGTAAATAGGCTCGCCATCTTCATGCAACTTTATAGGGTCATCGTGGTTAGATTGATTCCTAGGGGCTGGTGCAACTTCTTCCTTGGTCCAAGTTGTTATCACTTTGCAGAATCTAGGATTTTTCTCAACTTTTCCAGGAAGAACACCATCTTGTCTCTTTACACCTTTTGCGGTTTGAGCAACATGCACTTCGATCTTTTCAACATGGTCAAAGAGATCAAAGAACTCACCATACGGCCCCTCATTGCTCCTATTGAGATGATCATACATGCTGTCCACTTTGAAACCGAGATTTTGAATGTCTTTGGTGTTTTTCTTATGTCCCTCCATGATATGTTGTTTATTCTCCATAAGCTGATGCCCACGTGATCTTGGTTTGGGAGAGGAGCTTCAACGCTTGGCTGAAAGTTTCCGCAATTAAAATTGTTCTTGTTTCGGTTTTGATGAACGTTTCCAAACCCACCAATCTAGTTGACTTCTCTTGGCTGATTATGAGAACCATCACCAATACACTCTTTATTAACCTTACCATCAGCATCTCCCACGTTCTTATATAGGTGAACACCACTTGGTTGACTTTTGAGAAGCTGAGCAACCATCGCTTTCAGCTAGAGGATTTGCGCGGATTCTGAAATTGACTTCATGTCTCCCACGATTTCCTCATAGTCCGAGCATGAATTCTTATTGCTTGCTGCCAAATTTTCAATAAGAGTGTTAGCTTGAGCAACGATATTAGTCATGAAGTTACCTTGACTTGCGGTGTTGAGTGCCATCTTGAATTTCTCATCGACTCCTCGATAGAGTATGTTTAACAAATTTAGCTCGGTGAAACCATGATGAGGGCATTCTCTCTTGTACTCCTTGAAATGTTCTACAGCCCCATAAATGTATTCTTTTGATCCTTGTTGAAACTCTAAGATTCTTCTTCTCATTCGGTCCAATCTCTCTTTTAGATAAAAGCGCTTCAAGAAAGTTCGCTTGTATTCATCCCATTTCGTGATTGATCACGAGGGAAGAGACTTCATTCATTTGTAGGCTTCCTCAACCAAAGAGTATGAGAATAATTTGCACTTCAAATAGTTTTCAAAAACTCCATTGGATCTTCTAGTATCGCATATTTCTTCAAACTTTTCGATATGATTGATCGGACCCTCTTGATCTAGGCCTCGGAACTGATATTTCTCAACTAAAGCAATGAGATTTGGACTGATTTTAATCTCTCCAGGAGGTGGTGAAGGGCAGATTGCATTGCATCTTGTGAAGAAAATGTCTAACGAATCTAATTGTTTGGTTTTGAGGATCCATTCGTATATGCGTCTTTAGTGCTTCTTAAAATATTTTTATCTCTTACTCAAGAGAACCTGAAACACACACAAAGATAGAGAAAAGTAACACAATTAGTAAAATAAAAAGGAAAAATATATACCTTAGACTAAACTCTAATCTAAAACTTGTAGGCAATTGTATTGTCCCCGACAACGGCGCCAAAAACTTGATGTGCTCAGGTTTTAATCCCTGAAATAGTCCTGTAAGTTCACAAGCAAACGCAGTAGTATTTAGGGGTTGAATCCACAAGAGATCAAAGGATCACACTACAAATTTATGGGAATCGAATTAAGCTAAGGCGATAAATATAGTTGTTTGTTTGTGGGTTGAGAATAGTGACAAAATAGCAAATAAATAAACTTAAAACAAGTAAACAACAATATAAAATCAGTAACGAATGTGCTAGGCATCAATTCGCAAGGATTCATGGATCAAATAAAATCAGAAAGTTAATACCGGAAAAGGCAAAGAAATACCAGAAAAGGATGAATGTGCAGCAACTTTTGTGCAATTTTCAAGCTTCTTTTCGAGCTCTAGTTTATGTTTAGTTTGAGGACAAACAAAGATCTACGTCTGGGGGAGTTAATATAACCCATTTTACACCTTTTTGGATATGATTTCAATCTTGTGCAGGTGTTATAACTCGGTTTATAATGGTTTTCAAGTGATTTTCATGTTTTGGAGTTTCAAAAGTTTTTTCGGGTAATTTGGGCTAAAAGAGCCCAACATAGAGCATAAATTTGTTTTTGGATAGATTTGGACTATCAGAAGTTCGACATCCGATGAAGACATTCCCACCATCTGATCAATCTCTATTTTGGAAACAAGATAGAGCGATCACCCACCTTTCACATCCAAGTGGTTTGAGGAAGATCCAATGTTGATTCTGAAAATCACACAAGGGGAAAAACAGTAATCTTAATGGATTGAATCTTGGTTTATTGATTAAACTAGGTAGAGCTACAAGATTGCTAGATCGTAAAAGAAGACTTAAGATCTAAGAAGATAAAACCCGAGTTCCCGCTCTTGAATCTCCTTAGGTCTCGTAGATGATTGTGAATGTAATGAATTGTGGCGAGGGCTATGAAGGTTATGAGTCAGTCTAAATCGAGATGATTTCCTTTTCCTAGTTCCATCAGGATAAGAAAATCTTCCTTTTCTCCCAACGAAATCGGGAAAGATTATGTAAATCTCAGAGGTCGGTGCGTTCGACAGCGAGTTGGGCTTTAGACCGAGCTCGGCATGTTGAGTGTGATCATGGGCCTCCTTTACTTAGTTCGAACCGTCGTAAAACGAGATCAATTGGGCCGGTCTCGGTTCAAATTCACATCCAACAATAAGTCCCCCCCCCCCCAGTTCGGCGAAGGAGTCCTTGAGTTCGGTGAAGTTCATGGAGAATTCTTTAGCTCAGTTGGAATTGAGATCGGCATCTTGTCTTGATCGTTATAAACTTGTAATCCCCTAGCTCGGATTTTTCCTCCCCATGTTGAGGCTCAAATCCAACACGATGCCGAGATGGCTGCAGAGCTCGAGAGAAAGGAGATTGAAGACAAGGAGCGAGCTGCCGAACATGAGCGTCATGACAAGGCATACGCTTCTCAGCTGGCCTTAAAAGAACTCGGAAGAAAACGTGGCCGAGACGCGGGTGATGACGCTTCACATGATAACGTCGAGGTCATCAACGCCAATGTCGATCCTCTAGCGGGTAACGTAGAAGGGGCAACTGTCGGGCCGACTTGCTCTTTGATGGAAGCAATCATCGATTTGATTGAGTCCCTCCATTTCCCGGGTAACGTGTCTATCACAAGGCCTGGAAGGAACCAACGACCGTGGGATGCTCCAGAAGGGCACATTTGTGTTTATGAGGACTGGTTCAGGTCATGTGGTCTCGACTTTCCTTTGCCTGATCTGCTGCTTGATTTATGTGATAGCCGGAGAGATGCGATTTCCCAGCTTAACCCGGCAAGCATCACTACAAGAAAACACAATTTTTGTGACCACTTTTTGGGACTCTTTTTTTGGTCACAAAAATGCGGGACGAAAGTGTGACTAATTTGCGACTACTCCCAATGCAGTGGCAAAACAGTCGCAAATTAATGACGAAACAGAGGAGTCACAAAATAGTCGCAAATTTGTGACTAATTTGTAGTCTGACTATGTAGTCACAAAAGTAGTCCCAAATTTGTGACTGATTTGCTTCGGTTTTGCCACTCCAGTCGATTTTTTTAAAGAAATTAACGACGAAACATAGTAGTCACAGAAGAGTCGCAAATTTGTGACTGATTTGTAGTCTTACTTTGTAGTCGCAAAAGTAGTCCCAAATTTGTGACTGATTTTCTTCGGTTTTGCCACTCTAGTCGATTTTTTAAAGAAATTCATCAATATATAATTGTAATATGTTAATTTAGACGTTTTTATATAGATTTGAACTATTATATAGACTGAATCATGATATTAGAGAAAAAAATTGTAATTTTCAATATTCTAAACTTATGTTTGTTTCTACTCATAACATGTATAAATAGTCACAAAAGGATCTCAAATTTGCGACCGTTTAGCAACTCCACTCGATTTTTTTAATAGTAGTCACAAAAGGGTCCCAAATTTGCGACCGTTTAGCAACTCCACTCGATTTTTTTTTTTAAACCATCAATATTGAATTGTAAATATGTTGATTTGTACGTTAGATTTTAACTACTATATATATTGAATCATGATAACACAGAAAAACACTTTTAAATTCCAATATTTTAAACTTATGTTTGTATATTCTCAAAAATGTAGTAAGTGTATATGTGTTTTATATGAAATGATTTTGAAAGATATAATTTTTTCAAAATTTACTTACCATATCTTAGTTTACTGTTTAAATAGAGAGTTGTAGTGTTAGNAAGTATCACTAGGATCTTGCGATTCATGGCGAGGTTGAAACATTGTTCCTCGAGAGGGTAAAGTTTCGCCTCCAAGGGGTAGTTGGTGAATGGAAGAAGGCATGAAAGAAGGATGGCGATCGATGAAGCAAAGCCCCCTTCGATGGATAAAGCAGTATGGGACGGCTTGGTGCGGTATTGGCTGGATCCAAACTCGATAAGAACTGCAGAGAAGTATTCGGCTTCCCGCAACACCGTTGGTCCGGACGACAAACCCGTGTCTGTGCCTCATACAGCCGGCCAAACGCCTTTTGCGGGTGTTCGTCTAAATATGGTAATTGACTTTATTTAAATTATACCTTAATAACATTGTCTTTTTTTCTTAGGCCGCCGAAGACGGAGGTGTACTCCCTCCGATGACGAAGGTTTATGAGCGGACGCACCAGAAGAAGAATGGTGCCTTTGTTTCAGAGAAGGCCGAGCAGTTCTTCAACGAGGTGACTTCCAGGGTCACCGAGCGAGAGACACAGCTCTCTCAGCAGCTATCTCCTGGCGGTTCGTCGGTCCAATCTGAAGGGTTGACCACACCCGATATTGACTGGATATTCTAGGAGGTAAATTCGATTAATATAGTACTTAAATATTTTTAGTCTTTATTTTTTTTAAAAAAATTCTAATTAACTGTAATTTTAAATGTAGGTCGCCCATAAGAAAAAGGGGAAGGTCGTCGGGATGGGATCTATTCGAGATGTCTCAGCCGCCTCATCATTTGCTCCGCGACGACGATCGCCAGAAGATGATCCAAACGTCTTACGAGCCACGATTACGAGTCTTCAGCAGAGGGTTGAGACCGAGTCTACGGCATATCAAGCGAAGATTTCGAGTCTTCATCAGAAGATGGATATGGAGGCTGCGTCAAATGACTCGCTCTTCGACATCATGGCGCTAGGGAACCCGCAAATGCAAGAGATGTTGCGGGAAAAACGACGAAGACGAGCAGAGGCAGCCGCGGCAGAGGCAGCCGCGGTAGAGGCAGCGGCGGCAGCGGCACAAGAAGCGGGGCCAAGCAATCGGCCACCGACGGCTCCAACCGGTCCGGCGGGAGATGGGGAGTCGACACATCCCAAAATCGTTTTGGGTATCGATGACTTCGAAATAACTATGTAAATTTTAATATATAATTATCTTTTTTGTAAGAAAAGTTTATTATATAATATTATTCTATTTTAAAATTTCAAATTATAATTTCGAAATTAATTAATTTATTATAATTTTTTATAAAAATAAATAAATAATTAAAATAATACTTAATTGTTTTAATTTAAACGAAAAACAATAAAAATCGTCGCAAAATCGTCTTAAATTGCGACGATTCATTAACGTCGATTTTACGACGGTTCAAGTCTTACGACGAAATTACGATGAAACTTTTACGACGATTATTTGTCCACATAATCATCCTTAATTCGTCGTTTTATTGTCGTAAATTGCCTTCGATTTTTCATCGTTCTTACGACGTATTTCTATTCGTCGTAAATTCGAAGTAACATTTGCGACGATTTTACGACGATTTTTTACCGACTATTTAGCGACGATTTTTGGCCCCTCGTAAATTAGCGACGATTTTACGACGATTTTTAGTTTACGACGATCAGTTAACGACGATTTACATTTCGTCGCAAATTCGATGGTACCCCTGTTTTGCAACAATTTTACAACGATATATGTCGTTGCAAAATAGGTGTTTTCTTGTAGTGTCCACTCACTCTTTGTTACGGTGAAAAGGCATGCGGCAAGTATTGGTGTGATATTTGCGAAACAGAAACAAATCCAAAGACTTGGTTCTACACCTGTAATGATTGCGGGGTCACTCTGCATGTTTTCTGTGTCCTCGGGCATGTCAGGTACGCCAAACCAGGAGGAAAGATCGAAGGAGACGTTGAATTGATGTTTAACAATACATCTTCACGACCACTTTTCAACAACTGTCATTGTCGTTGCGCAGCTCCTTCTTTCTTATCAAGGAGAAGGAATTATTTTGTTCTTATTATTGTTCGCTACGTATCCAAATGAGGGCGTCCTGGATTGGCAGCATTAATATATGTCCGCCATGGGTAGATCGCTTTGCTTAAGCTCACTGTGGCTTAAGAGGAATTAAAAAAAAGATGTACTTTTTATTTGAAGAAAAATTTAAATATTAATATTGTCTAAAAAAGTACACACTTATGTTAATATAAGCACTTTTTTTATTTATTCTATCGATTCTTTTCAATTAGGTTTCCCTTTTTTTGCTACTATCCTTTATTAGACTTTACATAAGTCTACCTATGAAATTTATCAAAATACGTAGACTTAAAAGGCTGCCAAAATATGGCAGATTTTACATGTTTTTCATCTTCTAATTAAAACTTTTTTAGTTTCATGAATCTCCATAAGCTTTGAATCCTGAAAACTCATGGTATAATTTTGTTCCTTTTTTGCCATGGCTTTTAACAAGATTTAAAGCGCGTAGATCTACAAAAAAAAGTAATATTAGAAACACAATCTAAAAAACCTAGAAACATAATCAATCCTAACACAAAAAGAAAAGAAATGATAAGAGAAGTTAGGAATTTTGTAAGAGAATAATAAGGTTGGCAGCTTTTGGAGAACTCTACATATAATAGAATTGATCGTTGATGCTTTTGTTATTTTGTAGACTTAGTAGTGTAAAAATAAAAAATGGCTTATGAAAAAAAGAAAAGTATTATCAAAACAACTACGATGGTTTTTCAAAAAAGGATTTCCTTTTTTTTAAAAGATTACGTTATCCTTTTTCATAAAGCC
This sequence comes from Eutrema heterophyllum, assembly GCA_002933915.1. NCBI lineage: Eukaryota > Viridiplantae > Streptophyta > Magnoliopsida > Brassicales > Brassicaceae > Eutrema > Eutrema heterophyllum. The sequence continues at coordinate 304,643 of PKMM01040214.1, forward strand.
ATTGATTTGTTTTTAATGTTTGTTTTATTTAAGTTGATTGCATTTCCTTTTTAATTTATTTTCCGTTTTTCTATTAAATAGAAAAATTAATTAGCTTTAATTATTATTTTTAGTACTTATGTAATAAATAATATATTTAAGGGTAATATAGAAAAAATGTCTTCCAAAATTTATGAAAAAATTGAATAGGTTATCTTAGCTATTTTTCATATTTTTAAGGTTATTGTAGCAAATATCCCTAATAATAATTATAATGTTATGGTCTTCTGACCAGACCGGAGAAACACAAACTGTCCTCTCTTCAAGAAACACAAAATAAAAGCACAGCTCCGAGAACAAAATTAATGGAGCAAAACAACGAGAGTAGAAACTAATTAGAGTGAGAGACTTTTATTTCTTTTTTTCTAAATGATTTTACCGGTGAGTAGATGCTTCAAAATAAGCTTTTTATGCATCATCCAATCTGTCCTGGAATATCGACCAGTACTCTCTCCTGCACCTTTCCCTCACCTGAGATAACATTCAGATAGAGTTTTTTTTTTATTATATCTTAAGATTACAAATGCGATATCAACCGATTAAAATTAAGGATGATAAAAGACTACGGGAATAGTTGATTCGTTCATTTGTGTATCGATATTTACCCCTTCCCCTGGTTTTTTTCCCTCGCTCTGGTTGTCCCTGTCAGATTTTAGATGCACAAAGAAAAAAGGGGAGATTAACAATCCTGTTCAATGCATTTACATCACACCGCTAATGAAGTTTTGAATATAAAAACTAGACATAGCTAAGAGACGACAAAACGAAAACCACGTAAGATATTTATTTTTTGTATGATTATCTTAAAGGTATCATCGTCGACACAATATGAGCTGTCATGACTTTGGCTCTGCCCACGTTAATCAAATCTTTTAAATTTTTGTTTTCCGGGGTAGTGATTTTCTGTAATTTAATTTAAGAGAATTAAAAAACGGGGAAAACTTGCGTGTTGAGACCTGAGAGTTAGACGAGCAAAGATAGGATCAAGTAAAGAAGTCGAATAAAAGGTAGAAAATGTTCCAAAAAAAAGTCGAATAAAAGGCAAACAAACCCTAAGCGGGACTCTTTTTTACCGCTTTATTTTTACAGTTTGGTATAAGCACAAAAGGTGTAACTGGTTGACATGGAAAAAGAAGGAAGAGGGTGGGAAATTTTTTTAGCCAAAGGCTTTTTTTTTGTATAGGTGGAAAAATATTCCTCTAATAAATCGGGGAGGAAAGAATTATTCTGAGAAAATAGCCTACCAGTTAGGGCTGGAATCGGATCGGATATCCATGATTTTCGGACTATCCGTATCCGTATCCGTGATATCCGTGATTTTGCTATTCGAATCCGGATCCGAAATTTTGGATATCCGGAGTGAAGGATATCCGTGGAAAAACCAAATATCCGCAGATATCCGGATCCGATCTGGTAAATATTATTAAAATAAAAAAACCATATATCAAAGAAAATGTTTTTTTTAGTATTAGGACATGTATTAATACATATATATACGGATACGGATACGATATACATGTACAATACTAAAAAAAAAACATGTATTAAAACGGATATCAGATATCCGATCCGAAAATTTCTTATTATCCGTATCCGTATCCGTATCCGTGGTATCCGATATTTTACTATCCGTATTCGTATCCAGACTACCCGAATATCCGAAAATTTGGATCGGATCGGAGCGGATCTCGGATACGGATACGGATACCGGATAATAATTCCAGCCCTACTACCAGTCACACCTAAAATCGTATGCTACTTTTTGGTATAAAAGTCATGTATATGTATTATTGTATGTTGTTCCCCAAAATTTAAAACAAAAAAAGTCTTGTATTATCTTATTTTTTTACAGTTTGGTATAAGCACAAAAGGTGTAACTGGTTGACATGGAAAAAGAAGGAAGAGGGTGGGAAATTTTTTTAGCCAAAGGCTTTTTTTTTGTATAGGTGGAAAAATATTCCTCTAATAAATCGGGGAGGAAAGAATTATTCTGAGAAAATAGCCTACCAGTTAGGGCTGGAATCGGATCGGATATCCATGATTTNATAAATATATATATATATATATATTCTAAAATCTAAATGATGTTTTAGACTATTTATTTTGCGATGAATACATCAGTTAATTTAAAAAATTGGTATTTTTATTGTTCCCCAAAATTTATTGGGGAACTATAACCCAATTATTTCGAAAAGATAGCTAAAGACCAAGAGATAAGGGTGGAAGCCCCCTTAGTCCAGTAGTTGACAAAAGAGTTTATTAATGCTTCTACACCATGAGGTCTGAGTTTCGATTCCCAGAGGTCTGAGTTTCGATTCCCAGAGAACGCAATTTCTGCAGATTAATGGAGACAAACTTATAAGGAAATTTTCAGCGTGGTGCGGGCGTAACCGTTCATCATGATCGTAAATCCTTTAGAAGGGCACAAGCATCGTTTACCACGTTCTTCTCATCCATCAGCCATGAAAACGTGACTAAAGAATTTTCTAATCAGTTTAGAAAAAAGCATATGATGTGAATTATCCGTTTTATGTAAGTGTATATACCATCTTAACTTTTATTAATTTGTGATGAAGTCTAATTATAGAACATAATTAACTTGACCAAATTCCGTTGAGATTCTTGGTTTGTTCTCTTCCTCACCGTCGAGCACTAGTATCGAAAGGCTGAAGCATTACGGGTAGGCCGTATTGCGGATAGAGATTGAAGTTATCAACCGGCGTGTGCTTATACTCGCGTGAGAAGCTAATCCGGAACCGCTGAAGGATCAGAGTGAGAACGGTCTTGGCTTCGATCATGGCAAAGTTTTGGTCTTGGCTTATATGATGGATCGATAAAGCCAAAAGAGCCTGCTCATCTATCGGATTAATCAGGTTTAACCCGGATCATCGATCTAAATAACAAAAAAAAAAAAAACTAACTATTCTGCCCACGAGCTAGTCCTACTATGATAAGAGTTTTTTCAACGTTAATATTGATGTGTATTTATAACAACTACACTACAAGAAAACATTTGGATTTCCGACCACCATATACGTCGGAAACACGTGTTTCCGACGACTTTCCAACGAATACGTACTGGTCGAAAGGGGAAGGGATCGTTTGTCGGACATTTCTAGGAAATTTTCCGACGTCTTTTCGAGAAAATAATATTTTAATAATATTTTGTCGGAAATTCCTTGGAAATTTTCCGAGAACTTTTCGACAAACTTAATCCGAAAATTGCCGGAAATTTTCCGATGAATTTCCGACAAAATAATAATAAAATATTATTTCTCAGTTTAAAAATTAAAAAAAAAAACAACAAAAAATCCAAAAAGGGTAAAATTAAAAATTAAAATAGCAAATACAAATTATAAAAACCCATAAATAACAAAGAAAACTAATTTATAGTTAACAACTACAAATTTTTTTGTTCAATAAAAACAAACCACATTTTCAATTCAATTTTTAAAAATTGAATTTATAAGAGAGATTAAGAGATTTTAAACTAAAACTAAAACAAACCATAATATATATAAACTAAAACTAAAACTAAAAAAAAAATATAAAGTTCAAAGAGATTAGAATTTATAAGAGATATTAAGAGAATTTAAATAAATTTAAAAACTAAATTTTTTAAATTAAAAGAGAAATGGTTGAGAGAGATTGGAAGAGGATTTGGAGAGACCGAGAGATATTGTGTTTTAACTTTGTTTGATGGGTAGAAGATAAGAGTTCTTTATATAGGAAATATTTCTGACAAAAGACTTGTCGGAAATTTGTCGGAAATAAAAAACCGCCAAATTCAAATTATTTTGAAAAACTTTCCGACAAATTTTTGATAATATTATATAAATAAATAAACATTATTATTGTCGGAAATTTGTCGGAAATAAAAAAACCGCCAAATTCAAATTATTTTGAAAATTTTCCGACAAATTTCCGATAATATTATATAAATAAATAAAAATTATTATCGTCGGAAATTTATCAAAAAAGTCCGATAAATTTCCGACAACATTAAAAAAAATTAATTTAATTTAATTTAATTTTTTATTTATTTAATAAATGTCGTCGGAAATTTCCGACAAATTTCCGATGACATTGATTAAATAAATAAAAATAATTTTAACTATCAATTTTATTTATTTAATTATTTAATCTCGTCGGAAAGTCATCGGATATGTCCGACAAATTTTTGACGATATTAAAAAATAAATAATAAATAAAATTTCCGATCATTTTCCGACAAAGTATTCGATAAATTTCCGACTAACATGTTTGGTCGGAATGGTCCGACTAGATTCCGAGGAAATTCTGGCAACTTTATGAGAAAACGTTTCGTCGAAAATTTCTGAGAAGATTCTGACGAGATTTCCTACCAATTTCCGAGGAACCGATTTTCGTCGAAAATTCCAAAAAATTTGTCTTTTCGTCGGAATTTTGTTGGAATCTTGTCGGAATTTTTCCGACCAAAAATGTCGTCGGAAATTCACATATTTTCTAGTAGTGCTAGCATATTGCTTGAAGTATATAGGTGAACAAATTAAAGTCCACGTAATTATCCAAACATTAAATTCTCATTCTCCCCACCTCTAATTAATACCCGCAACAACCATGACTACGATGGTTTTAGAAGGGCACGAGCATCGTTTTTACCACGTTCTTCTCATCCAACAGCCATGACAACGTAACTATAGAATTTTCTAATCAGTTTAGAAAAAAGCATATAATGTGAATTATCCGTTTTATGTAAGTGTATAGACTAGGGCTGGGCAAAAAATTACGCCGATTGCTCTTCCAACTTTTTCTCTATTGTCGACATAAATCTCAAAAAAACCCAAATCAAAAATCTTGAAGCCCTAAACCCAAATCGTTCATCGTCTCCTCTTTCAGAGACATCAAGGAATCAATCAAAGGTATGTGTTCTTCTTATTGTTTTGATTTTGCCTTTGTTGTTACGGTCATGTTTCTTCATTCTTCTCGTCAATTCTTTTGTGTTCTTCGTCGATTTGTATGTCTGTAATCTCTAAATAAACCAGAAGATTTGTTCTTCTTCTTTCTGTTTACAATCTCGTCGATTGTTGATGTTTCTGAAGAATAAAAGTATTTCAATCAGTTGTTGTTTGTTTTAAGTTTATGAATAAGACTTGTTTTCCTAATTTGCAGGAAACAAGTACGAGTAGTTGCAGGTTTTTATGGTCAAGTAGTTGTATGAGTCTTAAGTCTATTTAAGAGACTTGTTGTTTTTGTTTTAGTAAGACCGGGAGGAAAGCATTCACTTCATATCTCGTTCTTTGCTCATTCTTTTAAAGATGTGTGGTTTTAGACAAAAACTTGAAAGTTTGGCTTTATGTACATGTTTTGTGATTTCAGACTTTTCAGTGTTTGATAGTGTTTTGGCAAGTTGTTATTAACTTATTAGTTTGTAAGTTTGATGGATTGAAAGTTTTGTAAAAATTGTGGAATTTGAACTTTGCTATTTGAAAAATATCATCGTGATATTTCTAGATTTTTTTTTATGATTTAGAAGATTTGATTATGCTGGAACGTAGAAAGATATGTTGTTCTTCATGTGGTTTTTTATTTTACAAATTTTGCTAGTAGTGAGAGTAAGTTATATGGCTTGTTTTGAGTTTATTATGGTTTTGCTTTGAGGTACAGTGATTGATGAAATCACTTTGGCTTGCTCTTTAACAGCAAATTATCATGTTAGTTACTTAAGCTGTTAATCACGTTCACATCACACTGGTGTATAGATTGGATTTTTTATTGTATATATAATACTTTGTAAAAAATTTTACTTTGTAAGTTTACGATGCAACTTGGCTGATTTGACTTTGATATGTTTTTTTTTCTTTTCAGTATCCTCATGTGATACAGTTTTGGTTTTTGTTTCAATCATGTTCTGGTTTGATTTTTTTTTAATCAGCAAAATTTGATCAATGTTTTCTATTTTGCATCTGTTTAGATGGATTCTTCATCGTTTCCAGAGGAGATTGATATTGACAAAGATGATGCAACTCAAGAAACTCATGAAATCCCTAAGAATCGAAGCAAAAGTAAAAATGCTTTGAGACCATCAGCTGCAAAGAAGCAACCAAGTACAAGGTCTCATGTATGGAAACAGTTTATGAGAGCAGATGACGACCGTGACAAATGCAGATGCAATCATTGTCTTTGAGAATTCGGTTGTGCATCAGCACAAGGGACTTCACACTTGTCAAAGCATCTGACAAGCTGCAGGAAATACTTGGCATGGCAACTAACTAAGGGTAGGGTGCGCAAATCGTTACTAATGATGGTAATTTGCAGATTCAAAAGTTTCAAAGGCTGTATTCAAAGAGGCTTCTAATGAGATGCTAGTGTTGGGGGAATTGCCACTTGCATTCGTGGAGAGTATGGCTTGGAAACACTTCTGCAACAAAGTTAACCTCTACCAGCCTCATTCAAGAAGAACTGCTACGAGAGATATTGCGGAAATGTATGTGAAAAGGAAAGCAGCTCTGAAGGATTTGATTGCGACTAATAAGCAAAGAGTGTCTCTCACAACTGACATATGGGTTGCTCAGCCTACAGGTGCTAGTTACATGGTGATTACAGTGCATTTTATTGATGCAAATTGGGAGCTAAAGAAGCTGATAATTGGGTTTAAGTACGTCACATATCATAAAGGTCAGACAATATCTATTGTTCTTCTTGAGTGCTTAGCTGAATGGGGAATAGAGAAGATATTCACCATCACGGTCGACAATGCAACTGCCAACTCATCTGGTCTCAGAAGATTTCATAGGGAATTCAGCTTAGTTAGCAATGAAGCACTGGTTTTAGATGGGGAATTCATGCATATGAGATGTGTTGCGCATATTATCAATTTGGTTGTCAAGGACGGTTTGCATGATTTAGGTGATAATGTGGCGGCAATTGGGAATGCAGTACAGTATGTTAGAGGTTCTACTTCAAGATTAAACTCGTTTGAACTTAAGGTTGTCACAGAAAAAATGACTAGGGGAAGTTTGCCTTTGGATATCAAAACAAGGTGGAATTCAACTTATCTTATGCTACTACAAGCTATTAAGTTCAGAGTGGCATTTGATAAAATGGAAGCTAAAGATAAGCTGTACAATGACTACTTTATGGAAGTAGAGAATGGGAAAAAAAAGATTGGACCGCCTACATCAAAGGATTGGAATGCAGTGGAGAGATTAGTAAGGTTTCTAATCATTTTCTACAACTCTACTTTGGTTGTGTCAGCATCTACATCTATTTGCTCATATAAGTGCTATGGTGAGATAGTGACTATAGAGAGAAATCTGATGAAAATGAGCAATGGTTTGGACAAGGATTTGAAGGATAAGGCTGATGACATGCTTGCCAAATTTGACAAGTACTGGGATGGAATGAAGCACATCAATAAGCTAGTTATTATTGCTAGTATCTTAGATCCGACCAAGAAAATGCAGTTTGCTAAGATTTGTTTTGAAAAACTGTATAGTAAAGACACTACAGAAGCTAAGGGGTTGTATCAAAATAGTCTATGATGTTATGAGATCTCTGTTTACAGAGTATAGTACTCGGCTTAAGAAAGAATCTGCTGTGCCATCATCTCTCTCAACGCATACATCATCTTCTAGTGGCAAATATCAAGTTGCAGAGGATAGCCAAGTGGAGAATGACGATATGGATATTATTGGTGATGATTTTGGGTATGAAAGGATGGATTGTGTTTATCAGGAAATGATTGATGAAATAGGAGTTGAAGATGCAACAGATGAGTTGGAGATATATATGAAGGAAAAGATTGGAAAAAATATATATATATATGCTTGGATCCGAGTTTGATATTTTGTCTTGGTGGAAAGTCAATAGTGGTAAGTTCCCTATCTTATCTGAAATAGCTAGAGATGTGCTTGCAATGCAAGTGTCTTCTGTTGCATCGGAAAGTGCTTTTAGCACAAGTGGTCGAGTCATAGATCCATATAGGAGTTGTTTAACTCATTATATGATTGAGGTCTTGATGTGCACCGAGCAATGGATGAAGGCTGACATTAAGTTAAGTGAGAAAACATTTTACAAAGGCACAAATGCTTGCTGAGATTGAACAACATGACGAGCTTGAAAAAGGTATGTGTTCTATTAACACTTTCTGATTTATTATAACATTCTGTTTTAACTTGTTTTAACTTGTAACATTCTTTTGTCTTAATTGTTTTTCAGATTTTTCAGAGTTCAATACTCGACTCAACTTGAACGAAGACCCGCCATATCTTCACTTGTTGTGAGTCATTAGAAGACCTGCCATATCTTCCATTCGTTTTTCAGTTTTTTCTTCTCAGCTACATTTTGTTAGGTTTGGTACTCTTGGTAAAGTCTCAGTTTTTGAGGTATGAACATGTACTTTGCTCGATACAGTGATGAGGAGTTTTATGGTTTTATTTCATATTGTGTAATGAACATGAATGAAACTTGAGTGCAGTGGTTTGTTTGATTATGATTTTATTGAAATGAAGATATCTAGTTTGTTTTTTATTCTCGGATTTTCGGGTTTTTCGGGTATTGCGAATATTTTTGGATCCGGATCCGAACATATCCGAAAAATTTTGGATCTTAAAAAAAATACCCGATCCGATCCGAACCTGATCCGAATTTTTAAAATACCCGATCGGTACCTAATTCCCTAAACCCGAAATACCCGACCCGAACCCGATCCGAACGCCCACCCCTAGTATATTTGCTTGAAGTATATAGGTGAACAAATTAAAGTCCACGTAATTATCCAAACATTAAATTCTCATTCTCCCTACAACCATGACTACGATGGCTTTAGAAGGGCACGAGCATCGTTTACCACGTTCTTCTCATTCAACAGCCATGAAAACGTAACTAAAGAATTTTCTAATCAGTTTAGAGAAAAAGCATATAATGTGAATTATCCGTTTTATGTAAGTGTATATACCATCTTAACTTTTATTAATTTGTGATGTCTAATTATAGAACATAATTAACTTGACAAATTCCGTTGAGATTCTTGGTTTGTTCTCTTTCTCACCGTCAAGCACTAGTATCGAGAGGCTGAAGCATTACGGGTAGGCCGTATTGCAGATAGAGATTGAAGTTATCAACCGGCGCGTGCTTATATTCGCGTGAGAGGCTAATCCGGAACCGCTGAAGGATCATAGTGAGAGCGGTCTTGGCTTCGATCATGGCAAAGTTTTGGGCAATGCAAGTTCTTGGTCCGATCGAGAAGGCGAGTAGAGCGTTTGTGTTGTTTGCGGCTTGAGAAACGCCGTTTTCGAACCGCAGAGGGTTGAATTGCTGGGCGTCTTCTCCCCATATGGCCTTGTCGGTGTGCATCTTCAGAAACGGGACGATTATGCTCGTGCCCTTGGGGATCTCCAAGTGTCCTATCTTCATATCTTGTGTTGCTTCTCGGACCATTTTAATCACAGGTCCGTACAGGCGCAGCGACTCCATCAACACCATGTTCATCTGCAAGATAAAAATAGGTTTTCTTCAGCCACTAGAAACCCCTTTTTTCTTCAACCGCAAGAAACCGTTTTGAAAAATAGAACACATTAATTAATTACCAGTTTGAGTTTGGAGAAGGTGTCTGAATCTGGGACCTTATCTTTACCACATTCACTGAAAACCTCTTCTCTGAGTTTCTCTTGCCAGTCTTGGTGCAAGCTCAGCAACATCGTAGTCCATGTCAATAGAAGCGAACTATTTCCTTGCCCTGAGATGTAGAAATTCTTGCATTCTTCTATGATCTCATCAGTTGTCATCTTTTTCTCAGACTCGTCAGATGTTGCAGCTTTCAACATGGTCCCCAGAAGATCGTCTCCATAGTTGTTGGAATTTGATTTTAGCCTTGCATCTATAATTCTTTTGATTGAGTCCTTCACTTTCTTATCGAGCTTCCACAGTTGAAGGTTGGTGGGCGTAGGAAGGTATCTTATGGAAAACAAAGAAACCGAAACCTTCAAATCGCAAGAAATATATCTTTAATTACTTTGTCTGAACGAAATTAACTGACTACTTACTGGGTTCCGGGGATGAAGACGTTAGTGAGAGAAGTAACATAATACTTCCCAAGCTCTGTCTGTGATCTAAACAATTCGATTCCTTCCGCGTAACTGCTTCCAAACGCGGTGGTCGCTATAATATCGCCGGTCAATCTATGAAACTCTTTGTCAATTTCCATCTTCATCACCACTTCTTCACCATTCCTCTGTTTTCTCCACTCCTCCAACATCCTTAAGGTGCAATCCACCATAAGTTGCGTCATGACCTGACAATTTTTTTTAGCAAGCAAATCAATAAGCGTTTTGCTCAAATCATGTAGCAAATTAATAAGAATTAATATATAAAAGACCTTGAGCCGGTCCATGGAGAAAGCAGGGTTCAAGATTCGTCTATGGCGAACCCAGTCATCACCCTCGATAAAGGAGAGTCCTTTACCGAAAAGTAGGAAGACCTCGGGTCTTGTCTTTGCTATAACAGCGAAACCAAACCTGCTCGACAAGATCTGTTTCCCTAGCTCAGGATCTGAGATGAATATCGTCGGTTTTGTTCCATTCCAGTATAGAAATGTTTCTCCTATTATATATCATCATAGACAACTTGTGTGTTCATCGAAAAGGCACACACATTACACATAAAGAGAGAGAGAGAACAATTTCGAGATGGACAGAAACGGCACCGTATTGAGATATCCATTTCTGATAATGAGGAAACACACGAGGGAAGATATCGTTGGAGTTGGGATCGAGAACCCGAAGCTTAGCTTCTTTCTTCATCTTCTTCATCTCCCGGAGGTTTCCGTACAAGAATCTGTACTTTGGGCCTGAGATTCCTTGTTTCTTGAACCTTCTTGATAGCATCAATGGCCGCAAAACGATGATCCAACAAGCTTCCCATATCTTGGGAACAACAAAGGGCAGAAGAACGAGTGCTAAGAGATTGATCGCGCTCAGGAGTTCCATTAATAGACCACAACTAGTTAGTGACTTATCTTTCCGATATGAATAATTAAGCACATCTATTAATAATACTCATAGTTAGATAAAGCAGGGACTATTCTCGAAAAACACTAAACCCGACCCTAGCCGCTCTGGTCAAATCTTCTGTTTTTTTTTTTAATTTGTTTTGTGGGTATATGGAGTAGTTTTCTCCTTTATTAAATCAAAAGAATAAATAAGAGGGAAAACTTGTCAGTTGAGGGTTAGTAGAGCAAAGATTAGGAGGTCAAGAAGTTGAAGAAGTTGAAGAAAACTGGAGAAGTATTATAAACTTGATATATTGATATTTCACCGCAAACTTACAAGAACAACTTAGTACATATACTATCTAGAGATTTCTTAGAAGCAGCCACATAGTGCTCCATGTCCAAGTATTAGTGACTTAGAGCATATAGGAGCATATAGGTTGTTTCACTAATATAATATTAATATTTTTAGTTTAGTTTAATATGAGAATTTTTATCTAAAATGTTAGCTCCATTGAAGAGACATTTACATAGGTATCTCATCAATATAATATTAATATTTTATTGTTTTTCTAAGAAAATCTTATATTAAATTTTATTTTTCATTAAAAAATTTAAAACATATCAAATGTATAAATATATATTAATTATATTTAACTATAAAAATAACAATAATAAAATTTCATATTTTTCAAAAATATCAAATTATACATGATTTTATCAAAATATCAAATTATAATTTTTTATTTTTCGAAAATAATAATTATACATGATTTTAAT
>PKMM01040214.1:316808-428561 GCA_002933915.1 Eutrema heterophyllum
ATATATATATACGTTTGTCACTAGATAGAGAGAGACACAAGAGAGTGAGTGAGAGAGAGATGATGAGTGGAGACAGCTCAGATCACTTCTCATTATTCACCTTTTCATAAAAGCAAGAGTACATATCTATAAATAAAGTTAAATTTTCTCACTTATTAAATGTCACATCATCTTCTTATATTTTAAATTTTTAACACATTATCACATATTTGTTTTCCATTATATTCCCTAATCTCATAGAATACAATTATTTAATTTCATAATTTTTCTCAAAATAATTGTGTTATTATACTTTAATTCTGATAATAATTGTTATCCAATAATATAATAATTTTTCTTAAAATTTAAAAAAACATTTTCTTGTAAAAGATAGATGACAGATTATTAATCTAAAGAAGCTTCAATGTAATAATTTTTTTATGAGATTTATTTATAGAATTTAAAAAAACATTTTCTTTTAGATGAATACATGAAAATATTAATAATAACTTCACTAATTTGTAAACTTAGCTTCAAATTACTATTGAAAATGTTGTAAGTATTTTTTATTGTTGTCAAAGATAGATGATATACTATTCATCAAAAGAAACTTCAATTTAATTTTTTTTTTATGAAATTTATTTATAAAGTTTATAAAAATATTAACAATAATTTGTAAACTTAGTTTCATATAGAGGTGTTAAAATGGGTCATGGATCATGGATCGACCCAAATCGATTCATGATCAATGACCTTAATGGGTCAAAAAATTGACATTAATGGGTTAATGGGTCAAATGAATCATGGGTCAAATAGATCATATGTCAAATGGGTCAATTTGTAATAAGTCATGAGTCAAATAAGTGATCCGTTGGACCCATCATCATGACATAACCATGACTTCATTACGACATCATCAGGACTTCATTTCATTATGACATCATGATGACTTCATTATGACATCATAACAATATTACTACTATCATAACATCATTTTCCCGCCAAAAACGCTATTCTACTTTTTCCCGCCAAAAATATGATTCCGCGTTTTTCCGCCAAAAACGTGATCCCGCTTTTCCCGCCAAAAACGTTATTCCGCAGTTTCCCGCCAAAAACGCGATTTCAAATTTTCCCGCCAAAAATGCGATTTCGCATTTTCCCGCCACAAACGCGATTTCACATTTTCCCGCCAAAAACGAGATTTCACGTTTTCCCGTCAAAAACGTGATTTCACATTTTCCCGCCCTAAACCTGATTTCATATTTTTCCACCAAAAACGCGATTCCTTGTTTTCCCGGCAAAAACGCAATTTCGCCTTTTCCCGGCAAAAACGCGATTCCGCGTTTTCTCGCAAAAATGCGATTTCGCGTTTTCCCGGCAAAAACACGATTTCACATTTTCCCACCAAAAATGCGATTTAGAGTTTTCCCGGCAAAAACGCTATTCCACGTTTTCCTGCCAAAAATTTGATTCCCCGTTTTCCCGCCAAAAACATGATTTCACATTTTTCCGCTAAAAACACGATTTCATATTTTCCCGCCCAAACGCGATTTCACATTTTCCTGCCAAAAATGCGATTCCGCGTTTTCGCACCAAAAAAGTTTTTCGGGTTTTCCCGCCAAATCGCGTTTTCACGCCAAAAAACATTATTCCATGTTTTCCTGCCAAAAACACAATTATGTATTTGCCTGCCAAAAACGTCATTCCTCGTTTCCCGCCAAAACATTATTCCGTATTTCCCCGCCAAAAACGTAATTTCACATTTTGCATCAAATATATGGTTCGACGAATTTGTGATCAATTCACAATAATTAAAGAAAATTTGTCTATTCATAATATAAGTAAAACATAATATTATTCACCATTTTTTATTATCTCATTTCAAAATTATTAATGATATTTATTTAAATAATTTTGTGATGGGTCACCCATTTGACCCATGACCCATAAAATTAGATGGATCATGGATGATCCATGACCCATTTACATTCAACCTATTAGGATCATGTGTCATGGGTGATCCATTTGACCCATTTTGACACCCCTAGCTTCATATAACTATTGAAAATGTTGTACATATTTTTTATCTATGTAAATGTTATGATAAAGTGAGAGAGAGATTATAGGTGCATCTTGGAAGCATGCTAGATGATTTTGGAATGACATTGATGTAGATGAATGGAAACTCGACCCAAATTTTTTTTTTTAAAGTATATGTATCGATTATTCTCTAACGTAGGTTTTGAATGGTATTTATTATATGTTTTAAAATAAATTTTATTTTATGGAATATATATAAACCCATTAAATACTAGATATACTATATTATTATTATTTTATTTTTTGCGGAATACTAAATTTAATAAAAGTTTTCTTATTACCGTATACTTTTTAACTATATCAATCAACAAAAATATAGCATACCGCGCGAAACGTGGATAACCCATTAGTTTATAGTAAGACAACAAATACTAAACTTTTACAGTCGGTCATTTGAGTCGGTGAAATGATGTTGTCCTTCTACTATTGATAGACCTTTCTTACCATCTAAAGAGAATGAGGTGCTATGTTTTCCAACTGGTAAATATGGATAATTATCTATTTTCAACACTTTCCTTTAATTATCCATCATTATTTAATATATTACGTACAGCCTCGTTAAAAATCTTATCATGGAAAAAACCCAATTAGATAAAAACCATGACAAGGATATAAGAGTACAGTACATAATCTTCTCCTAAAAAGATGAGTCTTGTTCTCTTCATGGATCTCGTAGATGATTCGTCTTGATCATTTTCTTTGTATTTCTTGATTTCATTAATGTAATAGGCTCTCTTCATTTGTGATGATAAAATTTCATTTTTAGATGTCTATCTTTTTGTGTGTTGTCTCGTTAAAAACTTTGTTATAAAAAATCTAGTGGGATAAAAACCATAGCAAGTGAAAAAGAGTGCAACCACGCACATCATCCCACTTCCACCCCCCCCCCCCTGAATCATCATCTTCAGGACATGCATTCCAATCATATACACCATCTTTTAGGGTCTTTATAAGTAGAGTTATAATGAACAAACTCGTATGATCGCCATTCTCGGATTATTAGACTTCTGGTCCATAGTATTTGAATTGGTCATGCTTGTTTTATAAAATATACATAAGGTACTTCGGGACCTAATAGTTTCTTGTTATCTTCACAAGGTCGAAATAGATCTTTTTCAATATCGAATGATCTATTAACCTTTGTAGTACTCAAATAATTCACTTTATCCATTTTAAAACGCTTTTTCACCCTTTTAGCGTAATTTGATTGATGCATGAGTATTCCATCGTGAAAATACTCTATCTAGAGCCCAAGACAAAATTTTTCCTTCCCAATATCTTTCAGTTCAAACTTTTCTTTCATATGAGTTCTTGCATCATCAATCTCCTTTTGAGTAGTGATCGTTGTAACTTGACCGAACAAATTTTCTCAGATGCTTCAAGCATCTTTAATCCTTATGGGATTTTTATGGATATATCACTATCAAGTGATCCATATAAATATGCAACCACAACATCTATAAGATATATATTTAGTTTTTAAGATGTCATTAGACTCATCAAATATCTCTTAATACTTTTTCTTGACTCAAGGATTAGCTGTGATTCCAGAAACATCCTTCATAAAAGCACTGCTACAATTTTTGATGTGTCATTTGACTTTGTAATGTTCAAGGTTTAGTGTAATTTGAGTAAAATGTACCAGAGTAAACACAAATACGAATCAAAAGACCCTAAGTTAAAATATAGTTATTACAGAAGAAAACTAAAATGACATAAGGTGAATGTTTAAAAGAACTAATAGGACATAAGTTCAAGGTTAATCTTAATCCGAAAAAAGAGGAGGATAAAAAATAAATCAACCATCATTACAATAAATCTACCATCAAACACTAAAAAATTCTCATACTTAGCATATTTGGGTGCATGTTTTTTTTTTGTAAATATGAGTTTTAGTGTAGGGCAAAAACGTCATTTCTCATTCTGGGAAAATTCAAATGTTTACCATCAAATAATGTCAATAAATCTACCGTCATTAAATGTCTACCACAACGCGACATAATAAATCTACCAACTGAAGGTTATCTGGGTAAATACCAAAAAATTTACTAAATCTATTGCCATTAACAATAAATCTACCAAATAATTTTAAATCTACCATCATTAATATTAAATCTACCACCATAACAAAACGAAGTCACTGAGATGTTAGACGTCTTTATATCTACCACCATTACAAACAAATCTACCACAAAATTTTAAATATACTGTCACTAATATTAAATCTACCACCGTTACAAAATGAAGTCACCAAGATTTTACACGGTTTTAAATCTACACCCATTATAAATAAATCTACCAGACGAAAATAAATCTACTGTTGTCAATACAAATCTACCATCAAGGAAATAAATCTACCGTATCGAGAAAATAATTCACATTGATTAACTCTACCACCAAATGAAATAAGTCTACCGTTTTGTAAGATTAATCTACCACCATTGTCAATAATTTTACCCAAAAAAAAAAAATTACCGTTAATTAACGGTTTGGTCGTAAAGTCTACCAACTCATAAACAAATCTACCATCAAATACAATATATCTACCAAAAATAAATATATATACCGCGTCGTTAAAATAAGTAACAAAATAAGTCTACCAAGATTTAACAAATCTATTATCTTTCAAACAAATCTATTATCCATCAAACAAATTCACTGACCAAAATTTGAGTTGAACAACATCAAATAAATCTATCGTAAAAAACGGTAGACTTATGTTTTTCTGTGCGCTGATTTTTCTGTAAATAAAAACAACTTTTGTTTACGTGGTAAAGAAAAAATAATGACAGTTTTATAATTACGTTTTTTTCAACAAAGATGAGAAGGTATTTTTGATATGGAGGTTAGTCTAGTAATATTAAAAAAAGTGAGGCAAATGATTAGTACATATACTACCTAGAGATTTCTTAGAAGCAGCCACTACATGTCCAAAAATTAGTCATTTACTTACATCGCTAAAGCATAACAAAAAAATTAATTAAAAACAACAACAACTTGATCACTTGACCAAATTACTCTGCGACATCTTTAACTAAGGCACTTTCCAACAAAAACTCACATGGCAGACAAAGCAGAGGGGATAATCGAGATTAGTGTTTCAATTAAACAATGAATATTTTAACAGAAAAAAAAAACGAAAAAACAAAAACTAAATACGTGCCCACTAGCTCTATTATTGGTAGATTGTCAACGTAACTATTTAATGCGTACATATTATATAACAACAATTGATTAAAGTAGGTAGACGGACAACAATAGTGGATTCATTAATACAAAAAAATACAAAAGTCCAATTACACAAAAATTGATTTGCATTCTCTCCACCTCTGATAAGCGCAATAGCCATGAATAAGAATGTGGAATTGCAAGGACACGAGCATCCTTTGTCCCTCCTTAGCCGTCGTGATGGTTTGGAATGCGATGCTTGCGACGGATCGTATCGTGATGGCTACTTTTGCGGTGAATGCAAGTTTACCGTTCACAAGAAATGTGCCTTTGTGTTTAACACACAAGAGACATTGTTCGAGCACCCTTGTCATGTTGGACATCGTCTCAAGCTTCTCACAACGGGGGCTCCTCGTAAGACCGATCCAAAATGCCATATCTGCGGTAAAAACACCAAGCGTCTCCTTTTTCACTGTTCCGTATGTAAACTCAGTTTGGACATTGATTGCATGGTTGATGCCCTGTGTGCCCGAGCACATCTGAAGATGCCGTGGCACCATCATCCTCTACTCTCGGTCAATCTTAATGGTTGTCTCCAATGCGATTTTTGTGGTCTTAGGTTCCGCAATGGCTATTTCTGCCCTCTTTGTAGGTTGACGGTTCATGAGCAATGTGTCTCTGTATTTGACTCACCAGAGATCACTCACACTTGTCATGCCAAACACTCTCTTAAGCTTCTCACCGAAGGAGCTCCCAACTACACTGATCCGGAATGTCATCTGTGTGGAAAAGACACAGCTGGGAACTTACTTTACCATTGTGATATTTGTAAGGTTAATTTGGATATGGTTTGTGCGACTAAAAACCCACCACCAGTTGCATTTTCAAATCTGAAGGTCCATGAGCATACACTCACACTCATGCCACGAATGATCTCATTCGTTTGTGATGCTTGTGGGATGAAAGGCGACCGTGTTCCTTATCTCTGTCTCCAATGCGCGCATGATCACCGCGATTTCATGATCCATGGACATTGTGCTGCTTTACCGCGTGTCATTCACATCAATCGCCATGATCACCGCGTTTCTTACACGTATCCTCTTGGTCCTGGAGAATGGAGATGTGGGGTTTGCTGGGAAGAGATAGACTGGTCATACGGGGCTTATTCTTGTTCAAGCTGTTCTAACTATGCTGTTCATTCAAGATGTGCAACAAGGGAAGACGTGTGGGATGGGGAAGAGCTTGATGGGGTAGCTGAAGAAGTTGAAGATATTGAGCCATTCATAGTGAATGATGACAACACAATCACTCATTTCGCTCATGATGGACATGACATGAGCCTCAACAAAGATGGTATTGCAATGGAGGAAAGCATCTTGTGTGGAGGATGTGTTCGTCCCATCGGTTCTAACACGTTCTACAGCTGTTTAGATTGTAGTTTCTTTCTCCATGAAACATGTGCCAATCTTCTGAAGCAAAAACGGCATTTTCTAAGCCCGAAACCTCTTCACCTCTGGCTCGCGGGAATGCATGCAATCCAGTTTAGTAACTGCTCTGCTTGTTTGCAGTCTTGTGGCAAAGGATTCATGTATTCCAACTTCGACTTACTATGCAGTTCGATTACTGAGCCGTTTATCCATGGATCTCATCATCATCCTTTACTATACATCAAAGTAAACAGTGATGATGAGATTATCAGGACAACATGCAAGGGTTGTGGCATTCGTACAAAAGAAATGGTCTTAGGCTGCACCAAATGCAAATTCTATTTGGACTTCCGTTGCGCCACTCTACCACTAACGGTAAGTCTTCACAGGTATGATGATCATCCACTCACTCTTTGTTACGGTGAAGAGGAAAAGGCAAGCGGAAAGTATTGGTGCGATATCTGCGAAAGGGAAACAGATCCAGAGACTTGGTTCTACACTTGTAAAGATTGCGGGGTGACTTTGCATATTCTATGTGTCCTTGGGGATTTCAAGTTCGCCAAACCAGGAGATGATTTCAACGGCACGACTGTATTGTTGTCTAACAGTAGATCTTCACGACCAACTTGCAACAACTGTCATTGCCGATGCCCAGGGCCTTTCACTCTTATGGTACATTCCAAGGACAGATTCTTTTGTTCTTTATATTGTCTCATTCGTTTCACAGAATCGTGGAGGAAGGACTTGAAGGGGCTCGCCGTATGCCCTCCGTGGGTAAATCAACCCAAAGGCTTGAAGGTGTTGAGTTTGCATGAAACTCATATCTATTAGATTCTTTTTTTCTTTTCTTTTGTTTAATGAGCTTCAATTGAATGGTGTACCACTGATTGACAATCATCTATCTACCTTAAAAATTATAACCTGATTGTGTTCCTCATGAATTAAGCTTTGATACCTGACGCCTCTTTTGTGCATCGTATTATATACAAACTTTCATGTTTTTAGCTGCTGATTGTAGCTAGCCTAGCCTCCAACTTCATTCTTTTACTTCCTATCAAATTCAAAACTGATTTTTCTTAAAACCATATTCATGGTACACGATACGCCAACCAAGTTTAACACAAAAATAAACTACATATGTACTTCCGATGGATCGAAATTTTCGACGACCAACTTCTTATGGATGATTTGGCCGTCAGAAATGACCTTTTTTCTTGTAGTTTAAGAAGAATTAAGCTAACATATTGGCTTTCCATTTTTGTACAGCTCACTTTTGTACCATTTTATCATTAATGGAAATTATAAGTATGATTTAGCAGAATTCATTATAAAATTCTAGCAAAAGCTGAAATTCATTCTAGTAGGATTTTAACAGAAATTTTTACAGCTTTGTAAAAACTGATATAAGTGAAAAGCGATAAATGTGTGTCGATATTCTCTTCCGGAATTCTCATTTTAAAAAAAAAAAAAAAAAGAGGACTAAAAAGAGAGAAGCAGAAGAAGAGGTTAAATGAATGTGCTTAGAGTTTTCTTGTTAGCTGACAGGAGAAAACAGACTGTTCTCTCCCATAAACACAAAATCAAAGCAAAGAGAGTGGAAGTTAAGAGTGAGACATTTTTTTTTTTTTTTTTTTTTTTTACCGGTGAAGCCGTGAAGAAGCATTGTTGTGAGCAGATGCTTCAAAATAAGCTTTTTCTGCATCATCCAATCTGTCCTGAAACATCGTCCACTCTCTCCTGCACCTTTCTCGCACCTACGATAGCAGATAGAGTCAGACTGAGTTTATTATATCTTACAAAATAAGAAGTTTGATTCATTCATTCTTGCATCAATATTTACTTACCCCTTCCCATGGTTGTTTCCCTCGCTCTGGTTGTCCCTGTCAAAAAAGGCAAGATTAACAATTCTGTTCTATGCATTTATATTAGGGTTTGAAAATATACTACATAATATTACTAGATATTTTTCTACTGCGTGACTGTAAAGATAAACACAATTACTCTCTTAGGTCTTGAAATTGTTTGGGGGACTAATTTCCCTATGACATATTCAGTGGAGAAGTTGTGTTATATACTTTCCAAGGCCAGTCCACAGAATTCAAAATCTTAAGTTTAGTAACCCAGAAAATAAAGCTAAGAGGGACTTAAGAGCATACTTGGTTCCCGAGTGATGGAACACCTTGATGAATAATCCATTGAGCATCTACAACTCCAATTTTCTCGTGCGCATTCTGTCAAAGCAAGTAGGCTAAATGAGTATATAAATCGAGTGTTGTGTTGAATCCATGAGAGAGATATCTATATGTGCATATGGATGTGTCCAAAGGAGGTGAAGTTGCAGACCTGAACACATTTACGAACCGCAAAGTCTAGACCCCACCCATGAACCAAATCGTTCTGCAGTTACAAAATGACAGTTAAATTTATCAAAGAGAATGATTTTATAAGTCACTTGAACAAAGACGACTCGGAATACGCCTCTTTTGCATACCTGAATCATATGCCACACACAGCGCCATGCTTTACGGGAGAAAACAGGAGCCATAATCTCGACGAATCTGATTGTAGTTTACATAAGCATGAATGATGAAAATATTCACTCTCCACGCAAATCAATCTTGCTGTGTCAATCATTTATGAAATACTAAAGGAAGTATATAAGTTGATAGGTAAGTAAAGTAGCATACGCTGCACAAGGGGGTAAATTTGGATCACTGCACCAGCCATTCCTCTCCTCAGCATGCCTGCAAGAAAATATGAATGCAGATATGGAGTAAGTGCCAGCCCATGAATATGATCAGCGCGATGGTAGAAAAAAAAGTTAGAAACTTTATTCTATATATATTATCCTAACTTGTGAACTTCAGTGTCGTCTCTTTTCTTTGTCATCTCCCATGTGAGCCCTTCATATGGCTCTAACCCAGGCTGTGATATTTCCAAACCATGTTTCTTTACCACTGCCAGATATCTGTCAAAGAAATTAGATCTTCATAACCTGGAATGGCCATTTTAAGGAAGTCAAAGCTTCAAAAACATACTTTTCCGAATCAAAGTGTTCCATGCCTAGATCCTCGTCCCATATGAAGATATATTCATAGGGGGCAATTATGTCAGGATGAAGAAATCGCTTGGCGTACCACCTTTAGGGAAAATTCATAGATTTTAAAGTAAATCTGTCAGTACATAGAAACTTATACTAGGATGACGATTGGCGTTTCTAAATAGGAATTTAGCCGCTAACCATTTCGTTTGTTTCCGAATGCTCACATGAATGGCTCGCTTGGACCATTCAAATTCTTCCCATTCGCTGGCCCGGCCATCGTAGTGAAACAGCATTATAGTGAAGTTATCTGAGAACTGAAAATTGCAAAGTTAAGCAATGAGGAATAAAAAAATCATGAGAGGCAGGATACCTTCTTCAATGCAGCATCTATATTTTTCCTCTGGTCATAACCAACCGTAAATGTTACTAGATACCGCTGCTTAATTGCTATATCCTGCATGCCATACAAACGAAAATGTGACATGATCTTGAAGCCATACTGATGTAATACAAGCCAGTAGATTCAAATTCATGAACCTCATTAGGGTCACCCCACAATCGACGGAGGTACAAATCTGATTCAGGCGTGACTATATCTGGGGGTAGCCTCTCAGCACCACGGGGATTAGTAGGAACCCATATCTGCAATAGCTCGAAAGTTCTATCATCAATTTCTGATTAAAACATATAATATCTAATAAGCAGTGAATCCCAACCTTAGTGTCATTATAGTTATAGGGGGGATCAGGGATGTCTTTCTTGAGTTTGAGACCCTTGGTGGAAGACCAAGCACCAAACAGTCTCTGTCTGGATAAGTCTGAGTATTTATCCTCAATGTATGCAAGATCGATCGAAGGAAACAATGTGGATGGAAGATTCATCTAACCATTTCAAAACAAGCAGATAAAACCCATTACCGTGTAAGCAATGACATAATCAAGTTTAGAATGAATGGAAAAGGTATAGACATGCTGCACCAAGCGAAGGATTATTTCTACCTTAGTTAAGGTCAGGGTTGGAAAAGTAATACCCATAAGGAAACCGACTATAACCCCGAAAAAGGATGTTATTAGAAGCCTCATCATTTGACTGGGTCTTCTCATAGTTCCACTGTATCTCAAAAGTGATATGTAAATTAGTGTACTGCCTATATATTTGATTAAGACCTGTTGAACAAAAACAAAAACAAAAGCACCTACCGCAGTATATACCTAAAGGTCGTTATCTGATATCTACTTTCTATGCAGGCGTAAAGTTGTGCTACAAAGAACTGCACATGTTCATTCCTTCACTTTCGTCACAATAGCATTCTTCGATGCCTCTAACTACAAACGATAAGACAACCTCATCAACTTAAGAACAATCCTTCAGGATCTTGAAAGAAACGCGCTTTGCAAAGCACTCAATTCTGTGAGCATCACAGAGTGGAAATTTGACATCCTTCCACAATAGCGAATAGCTTTTCCCGAGCAGAATCATAAATGCAATTTCACCATTTCAATGATAGATATCAACTGTTCCCAATTCTCAATATCATGCGTCTAAATTAATAAAATCTCGACAAATCGCCTAGGATCACACCAAAACAGCAATCCATTCTAAATTAACAAAGTCTTATATAAACAGAAAAACCAAAAAAACTTGCTTCTCGTTTTCATTGCTCAGTGGAAATACCAATTCTGCACTCCAAATTTTCTATCTACGACAACAATCTATAGCCCCAGTTTTGGTCCTGTATGACTATGAGAGAAGAAAACACCAAATTCAGAAGCCGACAAACACAGAACTCATAAAGCGTAGATCACCATTCGTAACTGATTCCGCTTCAACGTTTCGAGATCTTCAGCTTTGAAACCAGAAATGGTCCACGCTTTGTCGAAATTACTGCAGGAAACGGCAAAATCGGCAGCTCAAAACTCAAAATTCTGTAACTCCTTGACTAAAATTGTCTCTTGCGAATTTCGGGTTAAGTTAATCAATCACTCTTCAACTTTTTAACTTCGAATCGATTATTAAAGGCCCATCAAAAAGCCTAATTTGTCTAAATTGGGCCTCTCACTCAGTCCCCTTTAAATAGAGCATTAGATACACGTGGCAGAAGGAATGAGGGAGTTATAAGCGGCAAACACCACTGTTGGCTAAACAGATAAAATAATCATAACACAGATTAAAAAATCAAGATTAATTGTGATTATGAATATATACATATTTAGAATTAAAAAAAAATCACACATCAAGAGATGATTCACCTATGTTTTTTTCTTCTTTTTTTTAATTAAAAATAGTATAAATAAACTGTAATAAAAATTTGTATAAATTGATCTTAAAAGGTTTTTAATTGTTTGACTCACTCAAGTTATAGTTAAAGTCTTACTAATAGTTTTTTTTTGGGGTCTGGTTCAAATAAAAAGTTAGCTACTTTCCAAATTGAAATTTTAGATTTGATCTGACTTGTCTGGGTGCATCCAGATTACGCCCCTAATGCTCTCATTAACTGCGAATATAAATATGGAATATACTTGAATTGAAAAACTTTCCCTTTCTACGAAACGACGTCGTACTCTTGAACTGCCAATCAAAAATCTAACAAAACAAAATAAAAAAATTCGACTTGGATTTTGATTTTTGAATATTTTAAAAACGAAAAAACTCAGATCTTTTCTTCCTTCATTTCTGAGATTTTTTGCTCTTATGTTTCAACATTGAACTGTAGAATTAAAAGCGTTAATTAATATTTTTTGTTGGAGTTTCCAGCAGAAATTGAAACTTGGCTGATTGCAATTTTAATCTGCCTGAATTTCTGGGGTTTCCTTTTCGGGCTCGTGTCGTGGATTTTGCAGCAGCCTGAGGACGATGTCGTCATCGCCGGACATTGCCGGAATCTTAGACAACACGAAGGAGCTTGATCGGTTAAGGAAAGAACAAGAGGAAGTGCTTGTGGAGATCAATAAGATGCATAAGAAGCTTCAAGCTAGTAAGTGTTTTCCATTATGTACATATTCATTTCCCAAATTTTTGATGATATGAGACTGGTTTCGATCTTCTTCCCTGGACCGTGGTTTCAATTGGTACTGGTTTTGTTCGATTAGTTCTGGTTTTGGATAGTTTGAGGTTTGGATCTTGAAAGTAATTAGTTAAGTTAATTAGTAATGTTATATAATTTCATACAAATTAGATGTTGGTAAATTCGAATTTGTTGAATAGGATTATCTGCCAAGAGACCAAATAAGAGACTTAAATCATTCATGGGACCTTTGTTGTAATGTAGAGAGTGGTTTAACTTTATGTACATGATTCAATGTGAAAAGGATTTAGCCAATTTAATAGTTTTTCCCTTTTGACATTTGTTCTTGTGAATCTTTAACTTGTTTGAGGAGTTTTAATTTTCTCGATTAAACCCTGATTTCGTAATTAGAAAGTATCCCCCCCCCCCCCCCAACTGTGGATTCGATTTATCGAATGTTATGGAAACAAACTAATGAGAATCTGAAGCATTTTCACACGAAATGTGCTCTTCTTGAGGAGTATAATCATACAGAGTGAAGCTTATTTCAGCTAGATAGCTCAGAGTTAATGTGACCTTTATAACCGATTCTTGCTTTCGATTGTATATGGCGTGATAGATATCCACATTTGGAGGTATCAGATATATTTAGCCGTAAGGATTAAGCAATTAAAGGAGTCACAAACAATCTCTTTCTGTTTATTTATTATATTCCCATGACCAGCATCGGTTGGAAACAATTCTTATGGAGGCTCTAATGCTCATCTACTTAGTAAATTATCTGGCTGACTCGTGATTCTGTTCAAATGCAGCGCCTGAGATAGTTGAAAAGCCCGGTGATACTTCATTGTCAAAGCTTAAAAATTTGTACATTCAAGCAAAAGAGCTTTCAGAAAGTGAAGTAACGTAAGCCAGATTCCTTCATCATTTCCTTTTAATTGTTACATCGATGAGTACAAAAGTTTTGAATGAGATAGACAGTGATGATAAAACTAAATGACACCGTTGTTTGTCTGCCAAAAAAATAAAATAAATTTTTTAACTTATTTTGGATTTAGAACACTAATCTCTAAAGTTTTGTGTTTAACGCAGTGTTTCAAACATTCTGCTTACTCAGTTGGATTCCCTGCTTCCATCTGGACCAACTGGGCAACAACGCAGAAAACTAGGTATACTTCGACTACCATTTAGACCTTTGGTATAGTCATGTAATGTTTACTCTTTGGGCTCATTGTTCTTGTGAGAAAGCGCAGACCTTTTGAGTCTCAAACTTCTCCAGTGATTTGATATATATAAGAGGGATTAAGATTTTCCGATGCTTGTAATGATATCACATAAGTGGCAGAAGGCAACGATCAGAAGAGGAAGAGAATGAAAGTAGATTCAGATGTAACAAGAGTTTCTCCTTCCATGAGAAATCAAATCGAGGCATATGCCAGTCTAAGGGGTGAACAGGTACAACAACAGCTACTTCTTTTCTTTGAGTTGAATCACTAAAGGCGACAATCATTGTGACGTCTGTTTTATGTAGGTTGCTGCAAGAGTCACAGCCGATGATGCCGAGAAGGATGAATGGTTTGTGGTGAAAGTAATTCACTTCGATAGAGAAACAAAAGAGTAAGCTTGGACCCTTCTAATGAGAATCTCACGTTGGTTAGCAGAGGGAATAATAGTTATTATCACACAATTATGTAAATATATTTTCTTTGAAAGAGAGATTTTGAAACCTTGTCATAAATCTGATCAAACCAGTATATGATGCAATCATGTATTCATATATGGGTCTAAAAAAGCTCAAACTTTTGTCACAGAGTTGAAGTACTCGATGAAGAACCAGGAGATGACGAAGAAGGAGGTGGCCAGAGGTAATTAAGGCTCATTTTGAAAAACGCAAAACTTCTGCAATGACTTTGAGTAAATTGCTGACTATTCTCTTGTAAATTTTTAGGACCTATAAACTATCAATGTCATGTATTTTACCGTTTCCAAAACGGAATGATCCTTCAAGCACACAAGAGTTTTTACCAGGGAAACACGTCTTAGCTGTATATCCAGGAACCACAGCTCTTTACAAGGCGACTGTAATAAGTACCCCACGAAAGGTTAGAGGTTTTTTTTTTTCACACCATTTCAGTCTCGTTTCAACTATGTAAAAAACAAAAACAAAACTAACCTCTAGATACTCAAACCTGCATGTTGCACATCCGGTTACAGAGGAAGTCTGACGAGTAAGTTCCTCCACACCTTTGTTCATATTTATCAGAAACTAATTAAGCATTTTTGGTTAAGATTTAAGAATCCCAAGTGCTTAATTATGATAAATTTCTTATCACACCAGGTACTTGCTAGAATTCGATGACGATGAAGAAGACGGAGCATTACCTCAAAGAACAGTGCCTTTCCACAAAGTGGTAGCTTTACCAGAAGGCCATCGCCAGTGATTTCAGATGGGTACATTGTAATAAGACACTCTTCATGTTTGTTTCTTTGAGGCCACATCAAAAGTTAAAGGTTGTTGCCTTTGTTTGTGTTCAAAGGAGATCTCTATGAAGAATAAAAAGGTAAGTTTTTTGTTCTATTCAATTTGGGGAAAGGCTACTCTAGTTTAACGTTATATTTGAATGTGTATAAATGTATGGGTATTTATATTATGTTGAGACACTATGTTAAAAACAAAAGAAACTCTGTTTTTTTGTCTGTATGAAATTTACATTTACAAGTTTTGGGATATAAATAAAACGTTTGTTCGACCCAAAAAAAAAAAAAAAAACGTTTAATTAACAACCAAAACCAAACCAAAACATTAGGGTTTTGTTCCAGAATATGTATTTAAAAACGGTGGTCGTGGAGACTTGATGGCATGTCGAGTTATTTAAGAATAAGACAAGGGTGTATTTGTCCAACAGAGGACAATTCAACATTAGGGTTTTGTTCCAAAATCTGGTGTAGCTCAGTAGCTCTTCTTCTTCGTTTGTCGTCAATTCGTCATCGTCGTCGTCTGCAACTTCTCATCCTGGTTTAACTGGTTAAAAAGAAAAATCATATTTCCCAAATCCGTTTACTCTCTTTAGAGTTTTGATCTTTTGTCTTGAATCGATTTCTTCTGTATCTGTTTCCAGATTGAGGTGTTGTGAAGATGAGGCCGATATTGATGAAGGGACATGAACGTCCATTGACGTTCCTCAGGTACAACAGAGATGGCGATCTGCTATTCTCCTGCGCCAAGGATTACACTCCCACTCTCTGGTATGCCGATAACGGCGAACGCCATGGAACCTACCGTGGCCACAATGGTGCTGTTTGGTCTTGTGATGTCTCAAGTAAGTCTCGCCTCGATTTGGTGGAATTTGATGAAAATCTTTGTTTTTCATTGTTATGAGCCGATTCATATATAATTGAGTGGATGAATAGATTCAATTTTCCCTTAGTAATGAGGACTTTTAGTGTTTGGTTGATGTTTCCTTGGAGACTGAAAGCAATGTTATATAGAAACCTGTTTGTTTTTTGTCTTTAATCTTTCAATTCTTAGCTGAGTTTTTGGTGATTTGTTCGTGAGTTTAGGAGACTCGTCGAGATTGATCACTGGTAGTGCTGATCAGACCGCAAAGCTATGGGAGGTGAAAACTGGAAGAGAGTTGTTCACATTCAAGTTTGGTTCTCCGGCGAGGTCTGTGGATTTTTCCGTTGGAGATAAGCTTGCAGTGATAACCACTGATCCATTCATGGAACGGACTTCTGCTATTCATGTGAAACGCATCTCGGAAGATCCCGAAGACCGTAAGTTATATATATTGTTAATGTACCAAAAGTTTTAGTATGTGTCTTGTATGTGTTAAAGGAAACTGTTTGATGCAATGGTGCAGAGAATGGTGATTCTGTGCTTATCCTTCAAACTCCTGAGGGGAGGAAGAGGATAAACAGAGCTGTTTGGGGACCCTTGAACCAAACCATTGTGAGTGGTGGTGAAGATGCTGTAATCAGGGTCTGGGATGCTGAGGTAATTCAATTTTCTTAAGGGTTTTCTGGTGTGTCAATTTCAATTTTAAATGTATTAGCTTTAACGTCTATGGTGCTGCCATTGTTGTTGCTAGACTGGAAAACTGCTCAAGGAATCAGATGAGGAAGTGGGTCATAAGAAGCCAATTACATCGCTCTGTAAAGCAGCTGATGATTCTCACTTCCTTACAGGTTCACATGACAAAACTGCAAAGGCATGTGTTCTTTTCTTTTTCTTCTATCCGTTGTTTCAAAGTTGTACGGTGTAGATATTCTGATTCTTTAATTGTTGATTGTTTCAGCTGTGGGACATGAGAACGTTGACTCTTATTAAGACTTACACGACAGTCGTGCCTGTGAATGCTGTCGCCATGTCTCCACTTCTCAACCATGTATGTAGTAATGCGTCAAGAAAATTGAATTTGACTCCCAAAAATCAACAAGTCATGAATGTTGTCTTTGTGAATGTTTCTGCTCTCTCCTAGGTTGTGCTTGGAGGTGGTCA
The DNA here is from genome assembly GCA_002933915.1 of Eutrema heterophyllum. NCBI lineage: Eukaryota > Viridiplantae > Streptophyta > Magnoliopsida > Brassicales > Brassicaceae > Eutrema > Eutrema heterophyllum. The sequence continues at coordinate 334,031 of PKMM01040214.1, forward strand.
AGATGCATCAGCTGTTACAACCACTGATCATCGTGCTGGGAAGTTCGAGGCTAAATTTTATGACAAGGTTAGTGTTATAATAAGAGGGTTTTACTTGGAAATTGTAACCAGGGACATACATATAACGGTGTATTATTGTGTTTGGTATGGATAAATATATAGATACTGCAAGAGGAAATTGGTGGTGTGAAAGGTCATTTTGGACCTATAAATGCTTTGGCATTCAATCCTGATGGAAAGAGGTAAAGTAAACATTATCTGATTGAAAAAATCTTCACATGATGAGTTTTATGTTTTTTTCTTTTTGGGTTTGTTGCTGACGTTGTATATTTTTTTTTTCTTCCAGTTTCTCTAGTGGAGGTGAAGACGGTTACGTTAGATTGCATCACTTTGACTCTGATTACTTCAACATCAAGATTTAGATCTTCCTGAAACAAATCTCTCAGTCCGGATTTTGTTCTCTCTTTTCAACATTTATAATGGTTTCATTTACTACCAATACTTTGATGATGTTTAAATATGAAGCTTTCGAATTTTGGCTCGAATCCTTAAGTTTTGTACTTTTTGAATTACAAATTATTATTAACCTGCGCTATTTGTGGGCATCCCGTTCTTATGAGTTTGTTTGTTTTCCTCTATAGATTTTTTGGATGTGTGTATACAACACTTATTTCTTTTTCTTCTTTTTCCTTAATCTGATTATATCTTTTAATTGACCAAGAAAGTTAGCATTACCACAAGACTGATGGTCACCCAAAAAGTGCCTCATCATATCCGAGGTTTCAGAGGCAAAGATTACTTGTTTCACTTTATGACTCATCATATTTTCTATAGCCCAAACAATGCGTATTCAATTTTGAGCATTGAGGTATACAACTCTTATTCAATTATTTCAACAAACAAAAATAATCCAGTAACAGTTTTGGGAATTTGAGCTGAGTGAGTAATTAGTAAAGAGAACGACTGACGCTATAAAACGGCGTCGTTAGGGCTCTATGGGCATATCATGTGATTTAAATAGCATTACAAGGTTATTTTTGTCATAACGGAGCAAAAGTTCAAGGTTAGGGTTTTTGCTTCATATAGACGCGGTGTAGCTTTATCCTGTCGTCGCCAATTGCTGCTTGCTGCTTGCCGCTTGCTGCTTGCCGCTTGCTGCTTGCTTCTTCTTCTACATCTGGTAAACGAATTCGTCTTTCTCTTGGGTTTCAATCTTATCTACGTACAAATAGGATCGACTCGTGTCTATATCTGTTAAAATTCAGTTGGTAGTTTAACTCTGTCTGAGAAATTCTTGCATCCCCCAGTCCTGACAGTTTGATGCTAGTTTGAGATCAATTTTGTGTTGTTGTCTGGTCACTGTGAAAGATTTTACAATGTTATTTTCTTTCTTTTTTTGTAGCCTTTGAAAAGCTTTAAAAATCTCCAAAGATGCAGAACGAAGAAGGCCAAATCACTGAGCTTTACATTCCAAGGAAATGGTAAAGAGTATAAATATCTTCTTCTGTTTTAAGGAAGTGATTAGTAAATCTGATAATTTTTCCTGTTCCATCCTTTTATTTTGCAGTTCAGCGACTAACAGGTTGATCACTTCAAAGGATCATGCTTCTGTGCAGCTCAACATTGGCCATCTAGGTGCTGATGGAATCTACACCAACCAGTTCACTACCTTTGCTCTCTGCGGTTTTGTCCGTGCTCAGGTTTGTCAACTTCCTACTGGATCAATTCTTGTCTAGTTTTACTCTATTAGCAATAGAATTGGCCCTAAATCATTCATGTTGTAATGATATTTGTTATATAATTTTTACCAACACTGTTTTGGATACGATGTAGGGTGATGCTGACAGTGGAGTCGACAGGCTCTGGCAGAAGAAGAAGGCTGAAACTAAACAGCTGTAAGAGCAATAAAAGCTTGTTTTCTAGATTTTTAAACTCTGCTGGTTATCTGGATGTGAACTTATGTCTTGTTTCTCTTCGTCCGCAATGATAATGTTGGTTTGAAAGACGTTGCAATGCAATGAAATGGTTGGTTCTTATTTTCCCGTGAATTATTAGCTCTATGCTGTCATTTATACAATTTCAAGTCGTATCGAGCCAAAACAAATCGATGATAGTATAAGTATATACAACTATAATATTTGAGAATAGTGGATATCGAAAAAAGAAAGTATGTGTTTGGATATAATGTATAATGTGTACTGGATTGAGAAACAGAGAATTTATAGCAAATATTAATAAACGAGAAGAAACTCGGGTATGTCTTGGTTGGTTACTGAGTGATTAAGATAGAATAGTGCATCTTGTTAGCTTACTTTGAGATTTGCAGACCAGCTTGATACTTTTGAGTTAATGTAGTTGGCTGTTCCAAAGTAACGGTCTGCAAATTCTCCCATGCCTGGAATCACACGCGAGTCCTCATTGAGGGAGGCATCGATTTCCGAAGTCACAATCTTTACCATCGGATATTTCTTGCAGAGCGCGTGAATACCTTGAGGTGCCTGCGGATTTTTCTGGTGTTAGTAAAACATTTGTGATTCCTTTAATCAACCGAAACAGAAATTCGACAAGAGGTTTTGTGTGGTTTGTCTTTACTGCTATAAGGTTGAGAAAGATGATATGTGATTCTGGAACTCCCTTGCTAATAAGCAAAGATATGGCTTTCACTGCAGAGTTCCCTGTTAACACTTTTGAAAGGTCAGAGATTTCTGCAACAACTGACCCGAAAGATGTAACCTTTGTTTAGCTTTTTATGTGTTACGGAACCTGAAGCTAGAACAGGGTCAAGGAGGAAGACATGTCGGCTTGAGATATCTTTAGGTAACTTCTCATATATTAACTGCAGGAAACAACATCCGAATGAAAAATCGTTGAGCTGACATGAGTGAGAAAACGTATTAACAGACAAGGGAATCAGACCTGGCGACCATCGTTGTTCTCTCTGTGAATTAAGATTTTACCAATCTTAATTCCGTTGCAGCAAGCTCTTAGAGCATTCTCCATGCTTTCTCCACTGTAGGTACCGAAAACGTAAAGCTATGAAGCAGAAACACTAGGCCGAAAAGAAACGAGACACCATAGTAATGTAGTAGATACCTTCTGATCACTGAGACGCCACACAATCTCTTGCAGAAATCGACTCCGGTGTACACTGACCCTGTTAAGTTTTAAGAGAACGTCTTTCATCTGTTTGGAAGAGAGAGACAGTCACACAAACATTACCTGTTGGAGTGGTTATCTGTTTCTCTGTGAAAGGAAGATGACCAAGTCCATGTTCCACAACCTGAGACAAACATAAACATATACAACTCCAGTTTTTAGTTTTGATCACTTTATGAAAGCCCTATGGTCGGAATCGGAAATCTGATGTTTTGTTTGGTGGGTTTTACCAGTCGAATCAATCGGTCAGCATAGAAGACGAAATCGTGCTTTGTTGTGTTGATGTCGCGGATAAGAGTATGCATTCCCTTGATCTGGAACGTAGAAGATATGATGAAGATGTTTGAGTATATCTTACAGAGATTGTGTTGGCACAGCTTTGTACGGATATGTTGTACAATGAGGTCAATAGCAACATCATTGTCTCCTCCCCGCGGGATGATTATATCAGCATACTTCATCGATGGCTGGATGAATTCATCAAAGCTCGGCTTCACAAACTTGGTATACTGAAAACAAAAACAAAAAATCAACAGTTTGATGATGGAAATCTAGAAAAGGAGATCATAAATATTCAATCAACACAACCAGATTCACACTATGGTTGACCTGTTCAAGAACGTTTTGGATGTTTCTTCCTCTCTCGACGGTATCACGCTGTATTCTTCTCGAGAGCCGTACATCAGCATCTGCATTTGTGAGGACAATGTCTCAGAAACTCAGAAAACAATGTGTGAACCATTGTGGCCTTAAAGATTCAACTATGCTGAGGATACAAACCTGTATCGACGAAGATCTTCATGTTCATGAGATTACGAACTTGAGGATCATTAAGAACCAGTATCCCCTCTAAGACGATTACATCAGCGGGATTAACCTGGAATTAGATCGGGATCAAGACATTTAAGTGTTGTTAATTGATGATTTGGTTTTCAAGCAGAATACTCAATAGTACCGGACTTGCAGATTCGATGCTCTGGTGGATTTTGAAATCATAACTCGGGATGCTCACTGGTTGGCCAGATCGTAATTTCTCCATACACGAGAGCAAAACCTCCGTATTAAATGCGTCTGTGTACGTAGTTGAATCAAACAAAAACGTGAGGAAACAAATTCCAAGTCCTGGCTACAGAGAGGAATCGATATGTTACCAGGATGATCGAAATTATATTCGTGAACCTTCTTCAGTTTTTCCTCACTGAGCGAATGATAAAACGAATCCTGCAATTTATTTGTTCTAACTTCAATTTCCCAGTTACAGGAGAAATAGATTCGTGATCGATTTGATGAAAAACAAGATTATTATGAGTTAATAATAATTACTTGGTTCACAAGCACGACACGTTGATCGTGTAACTGAGACATTATCATATTGCAGACCGTCGTCTTCCCGGAGGCGGTTCCGCCGGCAACACCTGAATGAGCAGATCGGCGAGATCAATTTTGAGAATCGAAGAGAAAAAAAGGCCAAAATCGTACCGATCACGAAAGGCTGTTTAAGAGGAGCGGGAGCTGAAGGGGAAACTTTGTCACTGATCGACAAGTGGTCTCTGAAGCCATTCGACAGTTTCTCCATATCTTCTTCTTTTAATCGTATTGTCTAAAGCTTAAGAGGACAAATCTGAAAAGTAGAGTCGCTCTTGAATAACCTCTTCAATGGATAAATTGAAGAAACAGTTTCGTATCATGTGCCTTAGGTTTGCACCTGATGTGTGCAAGTATAGGCGCGTCCAGAGAAATAAGCGGGAACAAAAACACGTCATCCTCAAATAAAGCGACGCCGTGTTGCAAGCCATGTTCTCTATAAAACGCATAACCTCGTAAACTACGACGTCGTTTTGTACAAACTGTGTATTGAAAAATTGGCAAACCAGCGGGAACGATTTGGTTCGGTTTGCACAAACCAACGTTGAATTAATAATTTTAAGGAAAGCTCTTTTCATTGGATTCGAAAGAAGGAAATCTCTGACTCTCCTGGGAGCTTCCATTGAAATCCTAAGATGGGACAGAGAGCAACAAGATTCGAATGATCCTTAAAACATTGGTAAAAAGACAAGACCGGTTTCTCACGCGCACACTAAGTTACGCCGCTTGGTGGGAGATGAATGGCAAAAGCAGAGACTTGAGATTCATTCATTCCTCCATAGCTTCACCCCCCACTTCTGTAATCGCAACTCGCTCCATCAATGGGGTGATTTTGGTGAGAAGAACCTCTGTTTCCCAATAAACCAAGAAAATGAAGTGAGAAAAAAAAAGTCAACCATAGAAAACAGAGGATTGAAACTGGACTCAATCGGAGGTTACAAGTAGAGTAGGCTAAAGCTGAGACTAGCGTTACTAGTTCAAAGACACAAGTTTCTTGGTTTCCCTGAGCCGTAGCATGTTCTGTTTGATCAAGTAAAGAGAGAGAGAGAATGGCTTACCGGTTTTCTTGGTGAATGAATAGCCTTTGCTGCTGACATAGGTTCTTGGGTTTGGTTCCATGTAATTCCTGAGATATTCCTTGTTCCCCTGTTAGCCAATAACATATCAATGACAAGTTCTAAAGCAACGAAAAAAGGACAAAGGTAATGTCTATGAGATGATAAATTACGAGTCGCAAATCGGAGCTTTCTAGATTAGTTACAGGTACTGGACATAGCACGACAAAGACAAACCTTTGTGATCACACAGATGTCCACGTTGCTACCACTTCCCAGGTCATTGAATATACCCGAGCATATGGCTTCAGCGACCAGCTTAATTCCTTCATCCCTCTAGAGAATTTTGTAACAAGAAATCAATCAGACGTGAAAAAGCATGCATCTGAAAAATTGAAAGATGAATGTTTTCTCTTACTTACAGTTAGACCTTCTTTATACTTAGCCTCAAACACGGACATAGCAGCAAGAGAACCAGAACCCATTGTAGCAAATGGAAGAGTGTCAGTTGAACCGTGTGGGTATATCTGTGTATAAGACAGATAGTCAAATGTGACATGAATAACAGCAAACAGACAAAAAAATAACTCTTATCAATAAATAGCATCTGTCAGGAATTTATAACTTACAGTATGCAGATGAGGCCCAGTGATATCAACTCCACCGAGCACAAGAGCAGCTGAGACATGACCTTGATAGCTGAATAAAACTTGTGAAGTTAGGTAATCTATGTTTCCTTATGACGAGATTCTGGACGAGATAAAACAAAATTACCTGAAGAGATGCTTTTTGAGAAGGGTCAAAGCAGTGATAACCCGAGAGTCTCGGCCAGTCTGGTAACGATGCAACCTCAGCTGTGAGCTGACCATATCTGGACAGTGAGACATAAGCCAAGATAACTGAAGCATTTAGTTTTGTGGAGTGGGGCATTAAGTTACATTCTGATTTGGTTAACACAGAAAACAAATATCTGTCACACCGAGGTTAGAAAGGAAATACCAGTTACTGCTTCAGTGTCAGCAGCGGTTCCAGCACCACAACAATATATGTTTGGTGCCATGTAGTGAATTTTCTCACAGTTCTTATCAGCAACGATAGGCCCCTCAGTTGCTCGGGTATCTGCGCCTAGTATCACACCGTCCTATTCAAACCCGGATATTAAAATCAGCTTAATAATAGCTACCACAGGTCCACAACCATCTACTAAAAAGCAATAAAAACAACAAAGGAGCACAAGAACGCAAACATCTTCACATGTTTAATTGCTGTGCTCTAAACTACATGGAGAGGCAGAGCTAATAAAAAAAGCACCACTACATTGGCACTAGGCAAAACGTACTTGTATATGAAACTTCTAAAATGATCTATCATGAGAAAAGGAAAATGCTTGCGAGTAAATGGTTATACCCAAAAGAAATTTTCAGGATACAGCTAAACTATCACATTAAGTAGAGCAATGTAAGTATCGGCTCATTTTTGCTAAGACTAATAGCAAAAAAGGTTCCATGGCTAGTTAGAATAAGGCTAGAACAATCCTGTATATGCAAGAAAACGTGGGAGAACAAAACAGACCTGGAAAATCAAACCGACGATGGTTGTTCCGGTCTTCAAGAAAGAGGGAGCTTTAAGACCCTTTTGTACAAGCATATCATTCCTCTTACACAGATCGAAGCTGAATCCACCCTTTGGCGGTACATCTACGGCTGACTGCGACATTTTTCAAATCGGCCACTCCTACAATAACAGCGGAAAGTAATTTAGCATCAAACGATTACCCCGACGAACTCTTTTTTTTTCGAAATTGTCAGAAGCAAGTCAGGATAATGGTTCATTCAATATTAGCGAGACCGTAAAGGAAAAGTACGAATCCACATAGTAAATACTCTTAAATCGATGGACGAAAAAAACCCAATATAAGTAAATCAAAACCCTCGGATCGAGAACATAGAAGGCCGGAAAATCGAGTGGGGGGTTACCGGAAAGATTTCAGAAGAGAGAGTGTGAGAGTGGTGAAGAAAAAGAAAAAAAGCTCAACTTGAGAAGAGCAATTTACCTTGACGAATTTTGCTCGAATTGGAGAAAAAAATAGAAGACGAGAAGAAAGAGCTGAAGCAAGAACAAAAAGACGGAGAGTTTTCTTCTTCCCCAATTAAACCTTTAGAGACACAGAAGGCAACTTAACGTCTAGGGACATTTTGGTCTTTCTAATATTACTAGAGAATCAACTTTAGGTTTGAATGGGCCTTTGAGCCCATCTATATTCATCCCTCCATAAGAATCTTCTTCAGATCGAATCCATTACATGTGATATTTTAAGGGTTTCCAAACCGAGTTTCGGTTCGATTTTAGTTCAGTTTATTCGGTTATTTTAAGTTACTGGTTTTAGAAAATTAATTGTTAAGTTAAAACCGAGATACGTATAGATTGGTTTGATACGGTCTCGGTTTCTGATCGGATTCGGGTTTGCTCAAATATATCTTTAGTTGTTTATAAAAAAGGGTTTAACGCAAACAAAAACCGCAAGCTACAAAGTCACCCGCAAAACAGTCTATGGTCGTGTATAGGTTTTTCAAAGCGTATAAAACCAAGATTCGAACTCATGACATCATATACAATTGGCACATTTGCATTACCATTATGCCAAGATCGTTATTAATATACTAACCAATATAATTATATTTATATATATTAAAATGATGTGTTTTGTCCTTTGAATATTTTTGACGGTTGTCCTCGGTTTTTGCAGTTTTGACGGAAAAATATGATTCTGCAGTTTTGAAACCAAAATCAGGTTTTTCTGTCAAAACCGAGAAATCACGTTTTCCCGCCAAAATGCATTTTCCCAACAAAACTGAGAAATTATGTTTTCCGGCCAAATCCGCAAACACGTGTTTTCCAAAAAAACCGCAAAATCAGGTTTTCCGGTTAAAACTGCAAAATCACGTTTTCCCGCCAAACCGCAAAATCACATTTTCCCGCCAAAACCGGGAAATCATGTTTTCCCGCCAAAACCGCGAAAACGCGTTTACTGTTAAAACCGCAAAATCACGTTTTCCGACCAAAACCGAGAAATCATGTTTTCCCGCCAAAACCGCGACAACGCGTTCCCAGGAAAACGTGATTTCTCGGTTTTGACGGGAAAACATGATTTTGCGGTTTTGACAAGAAACGCGTTTTTGCGGTTTTTGCGAGAAAACGTGATTTTCGGTTTTGACGGGAAAACGCGTTTTTGCGGTTTTGGCGGGAAAACGTGATTTCTCGGTTTTGGCGAGAAAACGTGATTTTGCGGTTTTGGCGGGAAAACATGATTTTGCGTTTTTGACGGGAAACCGTGATTTTGCGGTTTTGGCGGGAAAATGTGATTTTGCGGTTTTGGCAGGAAAACGTGATTTTGCGGTTTTGGCGGAAAACCGTGATTTTGCGGTTTTGACGGGAAAATGTGATTTTGCGGTTTTGGCGGGAAACCGTGATTTCTCGGTTTTGACGGAAAAACGCGTTTTTGCGGTTTTGGCGGAAAAATGTGATTTTGCGGTTTTGACAGAAAAACCTAATTTTGTGGTTTTCCCGGGAAACACGTTTTTGTGGATTTGGCCGAAAAACGTGATTTCTCGGTTTTGGCGGGAAAACGTGATTTTGATTTTGGTTTCAAAACCGCGAAATCAGGTTTTTCCATCAAAACTGCGAAAACCAAAGACAACCGGCAAAAATATTCAAATGACAAAACACATTATTTTAATATATGTATAAATATAATTATATTGGTTAGTACAACAATAATCATCTTGGCTCAATGGTAATGCAGATGTGCTAATTGTATAGGAGGTCATGAGTTTGAATCCTTTTTTTGCATTTTCTGGATTTAAAAAAAAAAGTCAAAACGACGTCGTTTTGTTCATTGATACACGGGTTTATACGGTTTGAAAAACCTATACACGACCAAAAGTTGTTTTGCGGATGACTTTGTAGTTCAGGGGTTTGATTTGCATTTTTTTGAGGTGAAGGTTTTTGTTGCAAAAAAAAATAAAACTTGCGGATTTTTTTGCATTAAACCCTTTATAAAATTATAAGTTCCGGTTTATAATTCTCTTTTCGGTCAGGTTTAGATTTGGTTTTTTTATTTATTATCATCTAATACTAAATTTTCAAATTCAGATTTCGAATATGACATTTCCGGTTTTGTTTGGATCCGTTTATCCGGATTGAACACACATGTCCCTGTTCAAAGTTCCAAACTAATGAATTGAATAAGAAACTAGGAGAGTAATGGTTGTTTGGATTAGTTGCTTCTCTAGTCTTCAAAATTGATTTTAAATTTATAAAATTCAATGGTTTTGAGTTAGATCATCTTTGGCAAATACAATGTAATATAATCTCCTATACTAATCAGTGTTTTTCTTATCTTCCACATCACACTCACAAAGGAGACGAGACAAGACATTGAAGAACATGTGTACCATTCGTAGAGATTGTACTAGACCAGAAAATCTGCAGACCGGCCAATTCAATCTTTGATCAAAGTCTTGCAAAATCAGAACCGGTTTTAAACCCGCCCACGTAAGACCAACTCGACATAGCAAAACTGGACTGATATGAAAAGGAAAAGAAAAAGAACCAGAATACTGTATATAGTAAACCGGCCATAGTCCAGACCGGAATGAACGGTCCAGCCTATCCCACGAGCCCAACATCTCTAACCAAATATACAGCCTAGGCTAGCTAGCGAGAGAGCCTCTGGGCATTCTTGACTGCCCCTACATAGAAATGCAATCTCCATAGCATTATGTTGTCCTGCTGGAAACATAGTTTGTTCGAAATGCTGTTAATATTCCACTTTAACTTACCGGACCAGGATCTATCAACTATGTATTGTGTCTTACCGACTGATCCAGGTTGACTATAACCTCATCAGAGAAATCTTTGCCAGAAGTTATGCAATGATCTCCCACTATTTCAGCGATGCGGTCTAGATTTCCGTCAGGTAGCTTCTTGATTGATTTCTGAAGATCTCGCTTTTCACCTTGAGTCATAGGTCTGTTTTACAAGTCAATAAGTAACCACTAGAGAAGAATGTCTCAATTATATATGAAAGACTCTTTCGCTGATCATAAAATAGCACAAAACAAAGAGCTATTAGACAACTCTATACCTGCAAGTGGTCACTACATCGTCAAGGATGTTCTCGAGTTGCTGCTGCATATTCTCCAGCTTTCGAAGGCAAATCAAAAACAAACAAAAATATTAGCACTTCTCTGAGGCACAGGATGTAGCTATATTAGATCTTTAATCTTTGTGTGAGCAAGAAATGATAATGTGAAAAAGATGTTCTGTAAATTTAAAAGAGAAAGTTCATTACCTTGGAAAGAAGAACATTTAAATCCTGGGACGTTAATCTCTTGACAAGATCAAGGTCAGAGCTCAGATTTCGTATATCATCTTCCTAAAGGAACAAATGTGAGAGAAGAAGAAGAAATACAAAAAACATCCCGTAAGAAAAAAAAAATGCAATGAAAGATTCAATACACTTCAAGAAAACAGATTAAAAAAAAACATAAAAGTAAAAGCCATACTGTTGCCCCTCCGGATTCATCAGGAAAAATAGACTGTAAAAGGCTTGGTGAAGAAGACGGACATTGGTTTGCCATCTGTGAAATAAGGTTCGTGCGGCATACACGTAGCTGCATCTGCGATTCGCAAATTGCATCATATTGAATACTTTTTCATCATACTAGCATAAACGATATTCAGAGGTAGAACTTTGATGTACCTCATCAATTTCTGGAGTGAGATTCCTCACGCACTGCCTCAACAAGACATTCAAATTCTCTTTCTTGAGATTTGACATCCCAGCTCCTATTGCGGTGTTGGAATGCCTCAAAGTGGCTTGTCGATCACGACGCGAGATCCTCTCTTCTTGGGACAAGAACTCAGCTACTTGAGATCTGTAATTACCAAAAGAGTCTGCAGGTCTGACTCTTAAGGTTTCAGATGAAGGAGGCGCTTCTGCTGATCTTTTAGGCATAGCTTTGATAGGCACTGCACTGTACGCACAGGGGTCAAATCAATGGAAAGCAGACAATGTGAGAACACATGAAGAAAATAAGAAATCTTGACAAAACATCATACATGGAGACCACCCTAATCAAAGCATCAAGAAACAAGAACTAAAAGCTAATACACTGATGAGCTTTATTAAGGATTATTTTAGTTAAGAAGTTATGATCTCCATGGACCAATGAATCGAGTTTCTGAATTATAAGAACCCTTTGAAAGCTACTGCAGAATTATTGTGAACAGAACACATAATATATCTCCAAGGCAAAGCATATAATCAGAGTAACATATCGAGACAACAGAATTACTCAATCTCGTATTCACGAAACCCTGAAGTCCGGGTTACAGAATTTAATCCAAAATTTACACACAAGGATTCATGAATGAAATAATAGCGAGTCATTCGACAGCGAAACGATATGATGATAGAAACGAAGGTCGACGATAACTCACCGAGAAAAATCGTACGGCCGGAGATTATCGTCGCTGAAACAGGCGGAGATCGTTATCGAAGGGGGAGCCGAAAAGGTTGAAAAAAAGGTGAGGAGGGTTAAAAACTGGATTACTTCGAGCAGAACAAAAAAGACCAAACTCCAAATCTATTATGTTAGCTATGTAACTATATGTCAGATGCAACACGTGCGTGCGTAGTGGGCCACCACAGAGCTTACGTCAGCGATGGTATTTCACATTCACGTACAAATAAGCAAAATCTGTATGGGCCTTCCAATTGAAACAATTATACGGGCCTTTTTCATGAGCCCATATAGTATTTCAAAATTGTATCATATAACATGTTGATGTTACGTATGACTTGTAAAGATCCTCTCTAAATTCACTGGTTTAATTTGAACGCCATTCCATAACGGGATGTAGATCAATTTTTAATCCTAAGTTTTTTAACTTAATTCTGATGAAACTAAACTAATTAGTTACTACAAAATCAATCTCACTAGGAATTATATATTTAAACTAGAATATTACAATAGTCACGTGTTCTCTGTTGTCTCTTGAAAGTTGAAATTACCATCACCACATGTTCTCTCTTTTACTAACAAAAGATGAAACCAATAAATTTTGAGACAAGCTCCGATGGACCCGGTCAACCAAAACTTCGGTCAAATCTGTAAAATTCCTATAAATCAAAACTTACTTCCTCGGTAATTTCTCCAAAATCACTCTTTTCTTCCCTTTGATTTTTTTTCCACCTTTACCATAAAGCACTCAAGAGACACACAAAAAAAGACGTAATTAAATAATTAATTACCACAAAACAAAAACTCGCATTCACACAAAAAAAATGACAATGACCCTTAAGCTTCTATCTCTCGCCGTCGCCGCCTTGGCCGTAACCGCCGTCTTCGCCGCCGATCCGCCAACACCAGCCGGCGCGCCAAAATCAAACGGCGAGAAAAGCTCAACCACTCCTTCTCCTGCCGCCGCAGCATCCCCAAAATCATCCGCCTCCGCCCCAACATCGCCGCCTATGGCTTCTGCTCCGACCACCACCAAGAAAAATTCCACCGCCACTCCAAGCGCTTCCCCATCTTCAGGTGGAGGCGCCACCGCAAAGCCTCCGAAATCGTCTTCAGCCAAAACTCCGGCTTCAAGTCCCGACTCAAGCTCCGGCGATAACTCCGAAGGTCCCACCAGCTCGTCCGACTCACCCTCCGCCTCGTCTCCGCCAGCTCCGACACCAGACATGTCTCCGTCGCCGTCCGCCGACGAAGGAAACGCCAGCGACGGCCCTGAAGCTTCAGCTCCGACGGGAAGAGCTTCATCGCTCGAGATCTCTGTCTCCGGATCTGCTCTCGCAGCCGTTGCATGGTTCTTCTTCATATGATTGAAGGTTACTATATTGGATTTCATATTACATTTAAGATTTTATTATTATACGTCTGATATTTATTTATTTTTAATACTCCGATTCGATTTTCAACACGTTAAATTCGTGCATAGTACGGAGGTTAGGATTTGGTGTTGTAATAAATGTTTTAGTTTGTGTTATTTATTAATCTTGATCATGTAATCTTAGTCGTTATATCAATAACCATTAAATTCTTGTGGTTAAAAGGGTCTATTTGTAATTTACATCCATTTTCTAATAATCACTGGATAGCACGTACATCTTCTGACGGACAGCAATCGGGAAGATCCATAATAAAACAATTTACATTAAAACATCGAAATGCAAATCAAACCTCAGTAAGGGGGCTGCATATTATATAAAAAGAGAATGTTTTAAAGATAGTAACTCCCCATATCATTATATGTATCAAGCCAAACGATAAGATTTTGACACATATTTAATAAATTTCCAATTAGATATTGACATATAATATTAAAGAGAAAATATAATCTAAACTTAATTTGAAAATTAAAGTTAGCAAACAAAAATACAAAAAAGAAAAATAATAATTAATCCAAAAAGCCAAAGTTAAAAACAAAAAAAAGTTGCGTATAGATTAAGGAAATTCTTTAAAAAGTTAAGGAAAAAAAAGTAAATAACAAAATACTGTTATATTAAACAAAAAGCTAAATAGTTTTAAAATTGAGAAAAAATATTTAAAGGCTAAAGATTTTTTAAAAAATTAAAAAAATTAGTATTTCTTATAAGAATAAGGAAATAAAAAAATTAGTATAAAGCTGAATGTTTCAAAACTCACCTGATCGTGACACATGTCAAGTCAAAGTTGTTTAATTTTAAATTCAATTAATAAAAAAAAATATAAAATTCGGAAAATTTAATAACCGATTCATAATCTTAAAAAGTAAATTTACTAAACAAAAAGAAGTAAAAATAGAAAATTTAAATTTATCCTAAAATGCAAAGTTGATAAAAAAAACAAAAAAATAGAAATTTTCTTAATTTTTCCATCTAGATTAAAGAAATTAAACAATGGATTACTAATCCTAAAAGGAAAAGAAATTTTATTTCGCACATCTATATAAACAATTTGGTAGCCTCTCAGTTACATACATATAAATCAAAAGTCCAATAATAATCTTTTCTAAAACTGTTTACTGCATATGCTCCATCAAATTCTTCGTTATATATTTGTTTCTTATTATTTTTTATGAGTGATTAGATATTAATTTTTACTTTTTTTTTGTTTTTAGTATTTTTTTCACGAGTTATAAAAGTTTTAAATTATAAACATGCGTATATATTTTTCAAGGTATATATTTATTTCATCAAAAATTTTGTTTCTAAATTTGTATATTATTTATTTTCACGGATGGTTTAACTTTGTTTTTTTCACGGATTATAAAATATTAAATACCGCATATATGCAGATCCTAATTAGTAAAGTATAAACTAGAAAAAGAGACTATATAGTATGTAGTTTTGTTTTGTTTTCACGCATGGTTTAATTTTGTTTTCACCGGTGGTTTAATTTTGTTTTAATTTATTCATTTTTTGTTTTTTTCAACGGTTATAAAATATTAAATTATAAACTCGTGGGGCCCTAATCTAATGATGTATAAACTAGAAAAGAGACTATAGAATGCTTTAACACAAGGTAAAATATAAACTATAAATAATTAACTTCATGTGAACGTTGAATAGATTTTTTTTTTTTTTTTTAAAGAATTAGAATAATCATAAGGACGTTTAATGCATATGGTTTTTGTTTTTGTGTTGTTTTCACTTATCAGATATACATCATACATGCATATGAAAGAAACAAACAACAAGTTACAAATACCCTAACAATATTCTAAAAATAAATAACCATATTTTGTTATATATAGACAAAAAAAAAAAAAGGAACAGCTCAAGTACTCAAATATGGGTAAAAAACAAAAAAACAGAGCAAACGTAACCGTAAATAGCAACTCGCCTAATAAACACTTAGCCAAATACGTCCATCTCCTTCGCAGCTTTAAATTCCCAATCTCCATTTCCCCCTTTCACTTTAATTCTCATTGAAGGTTTAATCGATTTGCTCTGTTAAACTCACTGAGAATCATCATATACAGAAACAATTAGATAACAAACAAGTTTCATTCAACAAAAGAGCCTACGGGATCAATATCAACACATATATATTATTACCATGGCGAGCCATTTTTTCCTCGTCTTCCTTGTCGTAATTTTAACCGTCGTTGATGGAACTTTAGCAGAAGATGCTGACAAATCTCAACCTGTTGACAGCAAATCACCAGCAAACAGCTCTGCAAAGAGCTTGATAGATAGTCTTGGTCCGTCTCAAGATTATCCGGATTACGAAATCCCTAAAGAACTTGCACCGGACGGTGTCGAGGTGGTGGATGATTACGTGCCCATTAGCCCCACCGGAGGACAGGATAACTCTAACCCGCTTGCACAACCCGAAGCGGATATGAATGTCAAAACCTCGCCATCTGGCTCCGCCTCTAGATCTTCTTCAATCGTTTTGGCTGTTGTTGTTGCGGCGGGAGGAGCCAGCTTGTTTTTATTTTGAACCGGAGATGATAAATGATGTCGTTGGATTAACCTTATAGAGTGTGCAATATGAGATACATATATGTATTTGTTTAACGTCGAATTTGATTGTGTGTTGTGTTTTTTCTGATGTTATTAATTCGATTGAGTGTGTGATATACGCTAGATTTGAAATCATCATATTTGCCTCCAATCAATTTTTTTGTCTAAAGTATACTATTTCGTAGGTATTCAAAAGGTTATAAGTATCCATTCGGTGTTTCTTTATTTATTTTATAAGTATTACTAAAATAGTCATTGACAAAAAAAAATTATTGAAATAATCCTTTGTTTTCTATAATTTTTGAGTTTCCTACATATTGAGTTATCTATGGTATTCATATTTATGACTATTTTAGTAACACTTTTAAAAATATCAGGAAACTATGGTGAAAGACTGAAAGTACTATACTTTGTGTTGTCCACATAATGACATTTGAAGCATTGTTTTTTCAGAACAAACTCCAAAAGAATATCAAATGTCATTCTATGAAGTATGATCATAAGTATGATCATTGTATCGACTATCAAGATCATAACGAAAAAAACGTATCAAATTCATTGTTAGTAGGACAGCAAGTATAATCTACCTTATAAAGAGAGACATGGGGCTCTTCAGCTTCGACACTTGCCTCCCCCTTATTGGTCAATGATTTTTTTTAATTAATATTATTTCATTAATATTTAATTTTTCTCTTTTTTTATCGAACATTAATATTTACTATTACATGATGTATATCTACACAAATTAGCAAGAGAAATAGTAACAACATTTATCGAATGATTAAGTGTATATACTATATATATTAGATATGTAATTCACGCAACATTATCGTAGTAAAAAAAAATTTATTTTAATTTTTTTGTGTGTAAAATCTTTTATTTTGTTAAATATCTAGATGTGTGTTACCATAACGATTTGTATCAATGTGATATAGTGATAGCGAAGAAGTATGAAAAGGAAACATTGTCAGGTCGACACGTCAGTCCCCCTTATTAATTTTAAGAAAAAAATATTTATTAAATTAATTAATTACACAAAATGAAAAAAAATAATAAATAATAAATGACTAAAAGCGTGTTTCGTGGCATTCTCCGCGACGTCGCCGCCAGAAAACCCATCCGAATTGGCGGTGAGCACGGATCGGCGAGGACGGTGAGCACAGAACCCCCGGTGACCATCGGAGCGGAGCGGCAAGGACAGGAGCGATGAGCACATAACCGGCGGTGAGCATCGAAACTGGATATGAAAAAAAAAAAGTTAGATCTGAAGAAGAGGACGAGGAGGAGGAGAAGAACAGAATGAAGGAGACGACGTGGAGAAGAAGAAGCGGAGGAAGGAGCGGCGAGGACGGGAGCGGTGAGCACAGAACCGGTGGTGAGCGGTGAGCACAAAACTCACCGCGACGCGTCGATTCAACCACTCTCTTGCGTCGTCGAGTGCGGAGGAGAAGATGTTGTTGACGGCGGCGAGATCTGAAAATAAGGGGATTAGATCTGAAGAAGAATTGGGAGAAGAGGAGGAAGGAGAAGATATAATCAAATTGTTTAAGAAAAAAAAAAAGTTTTGTGTCCGTTAGATTTAATCTTATCAACGGTGGAGGATAAAATAAATT
The DNA here is from genome assembly GCA_002933915.1 of Eutrema heterophyllum. Taxonomy (NCBI): domain Eukaryota; kingdom Viridiplantae; phylum Streptophyta; class Magnoliopsida; order Brassicales; family Brassicaceae; genus Eutrema; species Eutrema heterophyllum. The sequence continues at coordinate 351,742 of PKMM01040214.1, forward strand.
GTGATCCTCGTGTTAATGTAGTAACCAATGAGAAGTCAGTCTCTTTTTAAACGGTTATTTGTATATTATTTGTAAGTGTTGGATTTTTTGTATATTATTTGATGTTTATGTGTAAGAGTTTACAATTTAAGATTTAGAGTTTATGATTAAGGGTTAGAGGTATAGGGTTTAGGGTTTGTGTTTGGGATTTAGAATTTATGATTTATAAAATGATTATATTTAAAAATATCTAATATATAATATTTAAAGAGAGAAGTATCTACTATATAAAAATTGTTTTAGTTGACAATTTTGTGAATGATTCATTCATTGGTTAGTCTCATGCTCTTGAAAGTCGGAGAGATAATCATCGTTGACCAAAACATTTGAGAAAAAAAAAAAAAAAGATCAAAGGTAAGTCATAAAATATATACGATTTCAAAAAAAATAAACATGGCTTCAATGGACTAAATACTCACAACTAAATAAATTGAAGACTATTCATAAGGAGTAAGATGAAGTACAAACTTTCAACATGGACAGAAACATCAATGGAAACACATTTTCAACTTCTTTTTAATAATAATCAATCCGATATTTCGTTTAGTTAGGATCTGAGATCATTAGATTTACTGCGAGACAAATATATTATATAGTCGGAAGTACACCATTAAATCTAGCAGTCCGGCTTAATTGAATATTATAAAGTAAAGTTTTCAACATCTGAACAAAATCAAAGAAAAAAATATGTCACGAAACAAAACAAGTAAATAAAAATTCACAATTAAAAAAACATATAACTACAAAATAGTTTAAAATTAAAATATCCACGCATTAGCGCGGATTATCACTTAGTTAGCAACATAAAACGGTGGGAGTTTTGTATCGATAATAATAATGGTAAAAATGGTGATTTTTTTTGAAATGGTGATTTAATTATAAAAGATAGAAAATAGTAAAACAAAAATAGATGAAGAGAAAAATAATTAGTAGTATTGCTTATTTACCTCTTGTACCGCCATCTATCTATCTTTTAGACCGCTTTTATTGTATCACTTATTCTTAATTCTTTACGTCTACTAGATTAGTAACCAACTAACCATACTAGTTTAATAAAATCTACCTACCTACCTACCCTATCACACTCAAAAAAATGTGTAATGTCCTAGAAAATTGGAGGTAAAGAGCATCCTCTTTCACTTTTGATTTCACGTGTGGGTGTGGCCGACAACTTTATGGCGTTAGAATTAGAAAAAAAAAAAAAAACTTTATGGCGTTAGTGGCATTTTTATATGTCAACTCAAAAAAAGATCAATGACATTCCCTCTTCGTCATTGGCTGAACAATATCTTTCTAGACAAAGCTTTACCGTTTATTATATATATATATATATATATATTTATTTATTTATTTTTGACGTCGATCATGTTATTACATTATTGGATTTTTTTTTTTTAACGTTAAGATTTATACCAAAAAAGAGTAAAAGATACAAACTACTAAGATCTACTAATACTTACCCTTACAAATTTACCCAAAATGGAACCCAGCAAGATAGAGATCATATCATATCGGATGAGAAATACAACCAAAATAAAATTTAAAGAGAGAATAAGAGTTGCTATCCCGCAGAGGAAAAGAAATAAGTCGATTCTGAATCGTTCGATCCACCAAAGCTTTGATCACATTCGGCGGAGTGGAGATGGAGGTGAAGATCCTTGCGTTTCTCTCTCTCCAGATTGCATAGCCAATGGTTTGGAGAAGCAACTTCATTACTGTTATGCGATAAGCGTCACCAGGAACTAGAGGCTGCAGAATAAGATCCATAATATCAAGGAGAACAGATAGTGGGTTGGGTAGCACCCTACTTGCAAAAGCTTGCCATATGCTGCTCGAAAAATCACACTCAAAGAACATATGAGCATGGGACTCAATGCACGTAGAGAAAAGAGGACAAAATCTGAGGGACCGTCATGCCCCACATGAGAAGTCGATCTCTGGTTGGAAGTCGGCCAAGAATAACCAACCAGATGATGAAAAAAGCTCTCGGGATAGATTCCTTGAACCATACCATCGAAGACCATGAGACTTGAGGCCCTGTAATCCTGACCTGCTCCTAAGTATTTCTAAAGGAGAAAGTCTTAGAATACATACCAGAAGAAGATCTCCAGAGAAAGGCATCACTTCCCACATAGAAGGTTGGAGGAGAGATTGTAGTAAGTTGAATCAAAAGAGTTTGGATTTCCTCCGACCTTGCACTTGACACAATCCAATGACCATTGAGAACATCATCTTGAACCATTGCATCCCGTGCAATACCGAGTAATCTTGGACCAGCCTGACCCACAAAATCAAGTAGTGGACCCAATTTTGTCCAAGAGTCAAACCAAAAAGAAGCGGAGAGACTGCTTTTCACTTCACATTTCAGATTCTAAACCAAGAGAGGTTTTAATTGCAGCATACTCCTAATAGCTTTGGAGTAGTGAGTAGAATCTGAGGTGCACCAGTAGCTGCTACGGTTGAAAATATTCCCTTTAACCCAAGCCACCCACAAAGAGCCTGCGTTCGTGAACAAATTCCAGATCTGCTTCAACCTGAAAACCACTTCAAAATCCTCAAGAAGTCTAATACCTAGGCCTCCTTACCTAATACATTATTAGATTTTTTTCCTCAAATCACTAAAACCAAGTCCACAATCCATTCGTCATACTTGTTACTAGTCAGCAAAATAAAAATAAAAAGGTTTATCTAAATTTGGTAGCTCAACCAACGTACCATCTAACCATCCAAAAAAAGAGGGTCAAAAAGGTTTCAAATTCGAACACCGACAACGGAAAAGGGACTATGATCGGGAGAGATTGTAGACTTAGAGCATCTCCAACTATGGAGTTCTTAAAATTAGTATAGAGGTTTTTAAAAAATTATATAAAATAAAATCATGTTAAGAGAGGAGAGAGGAGTTCTTAAAAGAGGAGGGAGAGGTTTTTAAATAAGCAACTTTAGATATCCTCTCTCTTCTTTTAAGAATTCATCTAATATTTAATTATTATTTTATATACATACAAATTTAAAGAACCCCTTTCTAAGAACTTCTTTGGAGATGGTCTTAGGTCCCGAATTTCTAGATAAAAAAAAATGGAAGGTTTTTTGTTCGAAATTATAAAAAAAAAAATTGAAACGGTTTTCTAGCTTGAAAATTATATATTGATATAAAATTTGAAAATCGTCTCTTGCAAATGTCTAGAGACATAGCAGACGCATTACACTTGTAACATTACATTGAAAGTTTTAAAAAGAGAAAGAAAAAAAAAAAACTCTTACCATTCGTTAAACATACGAACCATTGTTAGACCAAAAAAAAAACATACGAACCATTGCATACACAATGATCCTTTTCTCTCTTATAACAGATTAATCAACAGCGACGACCTCGTCGACAACTAAGAGTGCCTGCCGCTGTCGTGATGGGACCAACAAGGGACGATGGCCTCGCACTCAGGCTCGAGGCTCTTGCATAAGTTGACGAAGCTCCAGCACCGGACTGCCGGAAATAAGCTCCGTTCAACAACAAATCCCCTTCCGATCTCCAATTCCAATCTCTCCATTGGCTTTCGGGTGCATCTTCATGTTTTGTAACCTATTGTTATAACATATAAATAAACACACGTAAATATATATATATATATATATATATATATGTCACATTTCATTTTGTTATATATCGTCTATAACTCACACACGCTACTATCGCAATTAAATCGGATTTATGACACGACGACAATAGTACATGATTACAAACCATTATTATATAAGCTATATACTTGGGTCTAATATCAAATTAATAATATTATAAAGTAATGAAATATTCACAGTAACCTACCTCTTTATTAAATCGGGTGTTAGGAGCGAGAAATCTATTGCCTTGGCTGTATATGGTCGGAGATGCACTTCCACCGATAGCATACATTTCCCAGTGAGTATAATCATTGTTCACCACATGGAAATATCCATGCCTGCACCTGTTTATTATAACCAAATCCATTAATAATAGTGAAAATTTTAAACTAAATGTTAACTAACATTTTCATTTCACTTTTATGGTTTAACCAAAAAAAAAATTATATATATATATATATATATATATTGTCTCCTAGTGTTTCCAATTTTCCCCTATTGATTTTTTCATCCATGCATCTCCCTAGATACAATGCACGAATCTTCAGAACGTCAATGATAACTCCTCCTAATTATCATATATACTTATATATATAGCTAAATACAAACTCAAATATGCATTGACATAAAAACCAATTAGAGTCTTTCTCTAACCATCTGAAATTAGATGAAATTCAATATTGTCTTTCTCTAACCATCTGAAATTAGATGAAATTCAATATTGTACATAACGAATGGTCGACACTTGCTTTTCTTTGGGTATCATTAATTTCGATTCATATCTCATTTAATGAAAGAAATCTTCTATATAGCGATGTGATCGATCGGTGTTGGTTTAAAAAGTCTTATTCTCCTTTTGTTGACTTTTTGCATACTTTCTAAAGTCAAGCTTTCACATGCAAACTCTTTATGCGCGTGCTTCGCACTTCGCACTTCGCACTTCGCACGCAAGCTTCTATATACCTATGTTTCTATATACCTATGTGACTGTGTATGTGTGCGCAATGAGGGGTAAAAAGGTAAATCGCTTACCGTGGCATCCTTTGAACGAGCCCTTCTCCGAAATGGTTAAACGCAATGGTGACTTGCATGTTCTTGTCCTGTGTATAACTATCGCTATGCCCTAAAAGAATGACCTTGTCATGGTGCGTCATGTGGTTGTTCGATATGGTTATAGCCGTCGAACCATGTATGGCGTCTATGAGACCATCGTCGCAGTTCGACAACGAGCAATGGTCGATCCACACGTGTTTCCCTCCAAATATCGCCACAGCGTCTCCATCTGATGGAACCCACAACCCGGTGTGACGTGGGCCATCTCTAATCATGCCTCCTATAAACACAAAATATATTAGCACATGTTTTATATAGAAGTTTTGGTTCCATTTATATTAAGCAATTACTAAAAAATTAGCCTAAATTTGTCTCACCTGATCCTGGTTTGCAGTCATGGATGTTAATGCCATGGATGATTATGTTAGTTGCATAGTGGATCTTAATGCAAGGTCCATCGGTTATGTGAACACTTGAGCCTCTACCATCAATAGTCTTGAAAGATGTCATGATGAGTTCTTTCTTGAGTCTAATGACCATATCTCGCTTGAAAATGATCCATAATGGTTCTTCTTGTGTGACTGCATGCCTTAGGGTTCCGGGTCTAGGGTTTACTGGATCGTCGTTGGCCGGATCTGTAACGACGTAAATTCGGCCATCGCGGCCTCCAATAGCGTTTTTGCCAAACCCGATAGCGCAATCAGCTAGTCGTTGGCGGTTTGTCTCCCAATTTGGATCGCACCGCCAACAATCATCGATCGGATTTCCGGTTCTACAAGATAGGTAGGCCAGGCTCCTCCTTGACGCATTGAATACACTTCTACAAACAGATATAGAAAAGTATTCCTATTAATTTAAATATCGGTGCAAATCCTTAAAAAAAAAAAATGTCGGTCCAATTAAATGTGAACATAGCATGGTCATTGGGGAAAACACTAGGCACTAGCTAGCTAGCTAGGAAAACCCATTGTAAAAAAATAAAAATAAAAATAAAAACTAGCTAGCTAGTGTTAGATATGAAAGACTTTCTTTCTCCTAAAGTGTTTTCTTGATTTAAGATGAATCAAATGAAAATGTAAATTAATATAGAGTGAGTAGTTTACATGTCCTTTGATGGAAAACTATAATGGAAACCAAAATTAAGTTTAGTTTTGCGGTTAAGGGATAGGGTATTCTTAATTTTAAAGCTTTTTACCAAAATCCTGTTTTCTGGGACTTGTAAATCTGTAAATGTGAGTGACCCAGAGTAAATCATTATTATAAGCGAACGAAAAAGGAATGAGACACGTACGTTTTTCTCACATCGCATGAAAGACGTTTATGGAATTTAACAGCTAGCTAGCTACATTTTGACATATAAACGATTGTATCACAGTAACATTTAATATTTACAAAGCAACACGGCTATATATAACAAATTTGAATTTATCATATGCTAATTTTTCATTACCTATTAACTTCGGCCACTACTAGATTCGGATCTTGAACATGCGGCAAAGGAGAAAATGCAATCGTATTACCGATTAATAGGAGAAGTATAAAAGTGTTAACAATAGGATTATTAGAATACGAAATCATTCTTCTAATCAAAATGAGAGAAAAATATTATAAAAGAGAGAGAGGTTTTTGATTCGTGGTTGTGTTGGAGCTTGTTATTGTTTGAAAGTATATAAAGAGGAAGAGAGTTCCGGGAGTGAAGGCGTGATTTATTTTTTAAATTATTATTGTGAGATATAATATAGTTTTTATTAAATTAACTATGGGACCTACGTTATCGTAATTTCAGGTGAGGATGATAACAAACGGTTAATGTTGTGAAACCGTTAATTGGGCTTAGTAGTCAAAAAGTATTTGCAAAAAGTCAACCTTTTTGACCTTGCGAACGATGCCGTTTTATAGGTTTTTTCCCTTACATTTGCATTCAAAGAACAGTATCACAGCATCATTTTTGTGTGTTTAAAACGAAATGATTCTTTGTAAAAAGTAAAACCTAAATACCGTTAATTGGGCATGGTAGTCAAAAGTAACTGCTTAAAGTCAACAATTTTGACATCGAGTACGATCCCGTTTCGTGTTTCCCTTACGCTCAACGAACAAGTTGTTTATGACATCACTGCTGTTGTGATGATGATTCAACACAAAAAATTGGAGTTGTAATATCGGCGTTCCGCTTATCTTATCAGAATGATAAATGGTAATGGTTCGAGGAAAACGGTTATGACCGAGTGGAATAGCTAATGAGCCGTTTGTTCGATGATGGTACTACCAAACAAAAAAATGACTGAGAAAAGTTAGAAAATAGCTAAAGGAATCTGAATGTCCGAGCAACTTAGTTAGCTCGTTAATTTATGATTTCTTCAGACTCGAAATCAATGTTTTGTTGTGAAATAACGGGGTCAAACAATTTGTTGTGAAATCTAAGTTTAATGAAAACAAACTCATCAAGAAAGCTGGAGAAGGCATGCCACTAATCAGACATCTGCGTCCCTAAATTTAATAATTCCGGAGGAAAATCGATCTTTTATGGTTTGTGGTTCGATTAAGTTTTGATTTGTCATTTGTATCAAAACCTTGAATTCAAGATGGGCCCTAATTAAAGCCTTGATAATACGATGCATATTAGAAAACTTCACCTTGTAGAGCCTCTTATCTAATGCTTCTGTAAGCCCAATAAGAAGACGGATTTGGTGTATCACGGCTTAAAGTTACCATCAAATCATTTTCAATAAGAAAAAAAATCAATCATATTCATGTGTATAGGGGTGGGCATTTCGGTTTAATTTTGGGTTCGGTTGATTCGGGTTGAATAAAACTCTAGCCGAACTCAACCGAAATAAGTTTTATTCGGTTTGTGTTCGGCTTGGGTTTAGTTCGGTTCGATTGTAATTTGGTTTGGTTTTAGTTCGGTTTTTAAAAAATCAACATTTAAAAAAAATAATTCTAACGAAACGTAAACAAAACAAAACTATAAAAAAAAAATTCCCTAAAAGTCTAAAACTAAACTAAAATTATCTCACTTAATCAAAATAAAAAAATTCATGGCTTCGTCTTTCTCATGCCACTAAAATGAACCGTTATAGGCTATATGTTATGAGCTAATGTTTATTCATTTCTTATATGAGCCATATAGGCTTATAACATTAATATAAAACTATTATAAAAATCATTTACCTTAGCAAAACTAAGTTTTTATGTTTAACGAGATGTGTGAAGATCATTCTCATTCTGATGGAGGGTGAAACTCTAAGAAATTAGATAAACAAATAAATTTGTGAAATTGTGAAACATTACTGAATATGATTCTTAGAACTGAAGATTTGGTTTAGTTTAGCCTAAATGCTTTAGGTGAAGAACTGAAGATCCCACCATATGTGTCTATATTTTTTAATATTATTAATTAACTAATTAACAAAAAAACACATTGGTTTATCAGTTCGGTTCGGTTTTAAACCGAACCAAACCAAACTGTTTAGATTGAAAAAAACTTCAACCGATTGGGTTATATAGAATATGGTTTGGTTTGGGTCGGTTTAAGCTCAGTTTGGTTTTTTTGCCCACCCGTACTCATGTGGAAGTTACAATTTTTTTTTTTTTGATTTTGCAATTATTTTAATTTACATCAATATAAAGTTTTTTTTTTTGTCGTCAGTTCATTAAACTTTAGAACTGAGTTACAAACCCACCAAGAGGTACATTGACCCCGGTAAAAATTATGGGTCCGCCAGTGCAATAGAGGTAACTACTTCATTAGGGCATCTCCAACACTACCCCATTTTCTACTCTAAATGCCATTTTGCAGTAAAATCATCTCCAATCCTATTCCATTTTAACTGCAAAATGGGGAAATACCATTTTTTCCTCCAAATATGGAGTAATTCCATTTTCAACTCCAAAATGGAGTTGAATTTTTTTATTTATAATTTAGTCCTTCATATTTTATCATTTTTTAAAACTGTACCTTTCATTTTAACAAATATTACGAGACAATGATTTTATGGTTTCATTATTTTCCAAAAAGTTTTAAGTAATGTACTTGTCACATATGCACAACAGCACAACAAAATATGACTCGTCAAATATTCTTGTAATAATTTCACTTCTCATTTAATATAATTAAAGAATTAAAATATATTTGGACTCGATTAAAATTTATAGATATGATGATGAGATTTTATTATAATAGCATAAACTAATATTAAATTTAAAAATACATAAAAATACTGAAATTAGAAATAACATAAAGTAAATTTAATGCAAAAACGACTAATAATAATCTGGTAAACCGCTTCCAGATCCACCAAGATCATTAAAATATTGTCCAAATGAACCAGATTGAGGTGGATTTTGTTGATTTTGTTGTTGCCCTGCCATTTTTTGTAAAATCCGTTCACTCTGAACATATGCACAAAGATTCAGATCTTGTATCGAATTCAAGTCTTGAAACAAAAAATTGTTTTTGGAAAAAAGACCGGTTCATTTTTGGAAAAAAAATGTGTTACATGACATAATGACTACATGTGTAATTTTACATAACATGATAATCGATGATGAACGCGATCTAGATGCTCCAATTGAAGTTGGAAGAGAAGCTCCACCTCCAGAGGTAGAAGTAGCTGAGGACGAAAATATTCGGTTCCAAAATTTTCTTGTTCGATTCAGAGAAATCAAAGATAAAAACGCTCATTTCTCACTTCAAAATGCGTTAATTGATTATGTATGAGAAAAATATTCAAATGGTGATGTTTAAATTAAAATGTGCTTTGTTTTGTTATTTTTTATGATATTGTAATGGTTAAATTCAAATAATATCACAATTTGTGAAAGTTTTGAAAGAAAAAAAATAATGAGTTAATTTGTAAATTTTATAGATAAAGTGTATTTTTAGCAATTAATAATAAAATAGAAAATGAATAATATACTAAGAATATTATTTTTGGAATAAAAAATAGAGGAATACATTGGAGAGAAATCTAACTCTATTTTGGAGATAAAAATGAGGGAATACATTGGAGATGCTCTTAAGGAGTTGAAACAAATCCCAAATCAGGATTACGAAACCTAGATTCATACAAAATCTAATTTCGAAAACTCCTACATCCCATTGTTTGGTACGAAACCGGTCCGGGATATGAACATAAGAGATATTACCCGGCGGATTTGTTCCCCTAGATCTAAAGCGATGAAAATGACAACATATAATAGCTAATTTACACAAGCTCAAAAAGATAAAAATGAATCGAAACCTATAGAGAAAAAGAAGGTATGAGCTCTCCAAAACCGTGCATGGTGGTAGATGACGAAAGAAGAAATCTCACAGCGGAATTTTGCTGGACAACACAAGAGACAGCTATGTGTAATACAAATTTCTGTCATTATGCATTGTAAGCATTATAAAACTACAAAATGACAAAAAGAAGAATCGTTAAAAGAATCAACAAGTGTGCAATCGTTAAACTGCCATTTAGTTTAACAATAAAATGCCAGTTGTATTAAAGCAGCGCAGCTATTTTGCTTTAAACATAATCATCCCTCATCTAATAATTTACAGATGAAGTATTTATAAGAGGAAAACTTTTTTATATCAAATATCTCCGACTATTTTTTTTATCTGTCAGAGTAAATTTGAGTATAAAACTTTTAATTAAAATACTTTTATTAATTTTAGAAACTAGTAATATACTCTATTCGTTTTTAATTGTTATATGTTTTAACTTTTAAGCTTTTTATACATATTAAAAAATGATCATTTTAACTTTTTATTAAATATTATTTATTTTAAAAAATAATAAAAATCATATGGATAAATTGAGAAAAAGCAATAATTTAACTACACGTAAAAAGTTGAAACGTTTAACTTTTTGAGAGAATTTATTTTTTGTAAACATGTAACAATTAAAAACCGAAGAAGTACGTAGAAACCAATAGTTTTATGTGTCAAGCGAATCAAGACTTTAAAGCGTACTAATTGTTCCCATAAATAATTAACTAATTAAGAAATTTAGCTTTTAAAGAAAAAAATGGTTCATACACTAGATGACTACTTCTTTTTTAACACACTAAATGATATTACTACTTACCAAAATTTGCAAAATGATTTTGATGTGACATTTTTTTTTGCAAGATACTTACAAATGGGATAAAATAGTTGTGCCGATTTTTTTTTCTTCTAAATTTCAAGCTATTTTTTCAGATACATACTATACTCTTTTTTCAATTCATCACATTATGACACACAGTTTATACAAAATTCACGCTATTTATCAAAATCCTCTATAGAAAAACTTTATTTAGTTTCAATTATGTCACCCATTTTTCTGCAAAATATTGTCGAAAATTAATCACCTTAGTGGGAAAAAAAAAAAAAAATCTCATTCCGGACCAAAAAGTAGCCGCCACCACAGTGTTCTTTTCTTTCTATTACATCCGATAAATTTATACATATTTATCTGATGATCCATATAATAAATAAAGTGATATTTTTTTTTAATTTTTAACTGCAAATTTCGGCATTTTCATGGCGTCTTCTTTGATCTTATTTCGTTTGACCTCTTTCTGTAAGTTTAGATATTCGCTAATGCGTTATACTCAAGCATTAACCAAACAAAAATTTAGAGCAGATAAGTAGAAAACACAACATCCTTCTTTGCTTCTTCTTCTTCTTCGTAAGACTTTTCGGACAAAGAGGTCAGTTTTTGGTTCTCGTGTTTTGATTTTTAATTTCTTTTATCTAATTTAGGGTCTTTATCGAGAAGAGAAAACAGTTTCTTAACCGCAGATCCCTGCACTCATATCTGTGAAACCCATGTGAGACTTTTAAAGCTGTATCAGAGAGAGAGAGACTTCGTTTTGTTTGTTTGAAGTAATTTCTAAAGATTTGTGTTACAGAGAGCTTCAACGTTTCGTAAAGAAGAAGAAAAAACAACTCATTTAGTGCGTTTTTGTTCTCTCCAGCTCTTGTTTACTTCGTTTGAGCTTAATTGAGTCATTTTCTTTGCTTCCAGGACTCCAAATTCGACACCAAAAGTTCGAATTTTTATATATCTCAGGAAGGTGTTGACTGATTCTTGAGATGGGTTTGTGTTAAATTCGTGGATTAGTCGAAAGATTCAACTCATATGGAGCCTCCAAAGGGATTTCGTGCTTCTTTGTTGCAGTTCTTAATATTCCTTCCTTATTTCATTGGATTGTTGTTTCTGGGTGTCATCAAAGGTATGGATCTGAGATTTAATGTTAATGTTGCTTCTATGTTTCGCACTTTATCTTTTGATTCTTGTATTGGGTGTCACTAAAAGTCTGAACTTTCGATGGTTTTTTACCTCTTTAAGCCCAATTTTCAATTTGCTCAAACATATTTCATGAGGGTTTCTTCTGATGAGAACATAACTCACCAGAGGATGTGCCTTCGTTACATGGATGTTGACTTTAGTTGGTTGACTTGATTGTTCTTCATGCTGGAAACTATAGAGCTAATTGAGTTTCTGAAAGTTTAAAGTCAAGCATTTTGATTTTGTTTAAGCTCAATTAGGGCTCACCAAAGGTCAACAACTGCTTCCAACTGTGAAAATGTATGATTGAAGGAGTTCTGTTTTCATCTGTTGTTAGCAAACAGCAGCTAAGGGCTCCTCTATTCTTTCTTTTCAATCAAATTCAACACCTAATGCATAAAGTTGTTCTTATCAAATTCACTAGTTCAAGTGCCGAAACAGTTTTCTGATCCGAAAGACTCTTTCTTTGTTGCTTAGGTATCGTTTTGTGCCCACTCGTATGCCTCGTTGTGACTATAGGCAACTCCGCGGTCATACTAAGTCTTTTGCCCATCCACATCGTTTGGACTTTCTATTCATTAGTGAGGTAACTAACTCCTCTGCTGAAACTTCCATGTCCCTCTCCAATCCCTTGTTATCTCACTCGGCGTTAAAGACCTCGTTGTTTGATTCTTCTCCAGTGCCAAACAAATAGGACCGATCTTCAAGCTCTTTCTATGCTTTTGTCTTCCTGTCGCGATCATTCTCTGGCCAATTCTTGGTATTTTAGGGAGTGTTCTTGGAGGAGCTTTATATGGTTTTCTTTCCCCAATTTTCGCTACCTTTGATGCCGTTGGCGATGGTAAGCCATACCCGCTTTTCCATTGCTTTTATGATGGAACTTGGAGCAGCATCAAACGCAGCTTCACCGTTGTCCGCGATTTTAAAGACGTTTGCTTTCACTCCTACTTCTCACTCATGGATGAGCTTAAAATATGTTCCCCGGATCACAAATATCATGAAATAAGGTATATATTTATATATGCTCATTCTTAAGTTCCCTTCTGAAAACGATATTTCCATAGCACCTTACAGTGTCTATATCTCCTCAGGGTACTTCAACTTCCAGGAGCTTTGGTAGCTTCGGCTCTCGGGATTCTTGTTGATTTCCCAGTGATCTCACTCGTTGCCATATGCAAAAGCCCTTACATGTTGTTCAAAGGATGGCACCGTTTGTTTCATGATTTAATTGGACGAGAAGGTCCATTCTTGGAGACAATGTGTGTCCCCATCGCAGGCCTCGTGATCTTACTCTGGCCTTTGGCTGTCACGGGCGCAGTTCTTGGATCAGTTGTCTCTAGTATCTTCCTCGGTGCTTATGCAGGAGTAGTCTCATATCAGGAATCATCGTTTTACTATGGACTCTGCTTTGTAGTTGCCTCTGTTTCCATTTACGACGAGTATAGCACCGATATACTTGACATGCCTGAAGGATCTTGCTTTCCAAGGCCTAAGTATCGAAGAAGGGAAGCCGAAACAACGGCTTATTCAGGTCCTATACCAAGACTAGGCTCTGTCAAGAACACGGCTTCAACAAGATCAGGATCAGTTAGAGTCCCTATGATTGATATTAAGCCTCTCGACGTAAGCACAAGCTTCTACCCACTGAACCCAATAGGAAAAATAAAAACTTTTGGCGTTTTTTGACTTTGATGTCTGTTGAAATCTTGCAGCTTTTGGATGGTCTCTTTGTGGAATGTAGGAAGTTTGGAGAAGTTTTGGCGGGTAAAGGGCTGATAAATTCAAAAGATATCGAAGAGGCGAGATCTAGTAAAGGCAGCCAAGTGATCAGCGTTGGCTTACCGGCTTATGCACTTCTTTACGAGATTCTCCGCTCCGTCAAAGCCAATTCGTCTGGCTTATTACTCGGTAAAGTTTTAATCTTTTTCTTTTCTCTCACTTTGATTATGAAGTTTTCCAGTTCCATTACCGTATCTTGAATAATCAAGAAGCCAACAAATCGACCAAAGGACACCATTTTATTTGACTGCATTTCTTTGTAGGTGACGGTGTAACTGAACTAACTACCCATAACCGACCGAAAGACGCGTTCTTTGATTGGTTTCTGCATCCGTTTTTGATACTGAAGGAGCAAATGAAAGCTACAAACTTGTCTGAGGAAGAAGAAGAGTATCTCGGAAGATTGGTTTTGCTGTTTGGAGATTCAGAGAGGCTAAAGAACTCGTATGCCAATTCCGCTTCTCCTCCTCTCACAGAGCGTAAAAGAGCCGAACTTGACGCCTTTGCTCGCAGGTAAAAAAAACCCCTAAAAGTTTCTATCTTTTCGATTGGGGTTTTCCAAATTTGAGGGTTTTTTTTTCAACTTAATTTTTGTTTGTGTGTTTGTTAGGATTCAAGGGCTAACGAAAACGGTGTCAAGGTATCCAACATTCCGTCGACATTTTGTGGATTTAGTGAAGAAACTGTCGGAGGATCTGGATCAGAACCATGGCGGTTCGGTGAAGGACGAAGAATCTATAACACAAGCGCCTGCACCGGTTAAGATATTTTCTCGGATATTCAGTCAGAGTCAGAGATCTTTCAGGAGAAAAGGGAGTATCAATGGATCCGATCAAGAATCGCAAAAGGGTGTCTCAAGGAATGTAGATATCGTTTAAACATGGGAAGTGTGGATACTTTGCTCTTTGCTCGATAAAAATGTTGTTCCTTGTAAAGGTTTTTCAGACGGATTGTTTTGATTTATAGAACAGTGTATGTTTTTCGTTTAAGAAACTGTAATTTTGGAAGGTTCTCTAGCACACCGTCACCGATAAAAGTAACTACAAACATTGAATTTGTAAAACATCATTCATTAATTGTAATTTTTCCTTTATCTGTGTTTATGCAATATCTCTTTTTACTACACATATGACATGTCGTCCCACTATCAATCGACCATGATTTTTCTTCATAACTTTTTTTTCGCATCATATGATGTTACAAATACAATGCAAGACAATTCACCAAAATTTTTCTCTTCCTCTTCTTGGCTTTGACAAAATTGAGCTAGTCCTTTATATTTTATTTTTGCAATACTTTGCACAATTCCCAAACTTGACACACACAAAACATTCTTATTGTTTTGCTCTCACATGAGTGTGTTTTTTCTTTGTTCTTGAAATAACAAGATTATTTTTCTTGCAACTTTTGAATTAATTGCATTTTGGCCCCCACAAATTTCATAAGCATAAACTGAAAAGGACTTATAATAAATAATTACTGCACAAAGTGTTCCTCCTCTCTTTCCAAACGGGACGCAGTTCTTCTTCTCGTGCTTCTCTTTTTTCATTTAGGTTAAGAGATCCAATGAAATAAATCCACGTGTAAGATAATTCGACACCCTCCTCGAGACGAGCACACCCCGTTGAAAATATCCAGTGGTGTGTTCGCCACGATTGACCTAAGTCGGTATCCATAATGAACGGTCACAACGTCTCGAAGCTTTACTTGTTCAAATGATCTACGGCTGTTCGACGTAGATGAAGCTTAGCCTCACATTTACAAATATGCACACGTAGGTAATCTCGTGTGTGTGTATTTATATTCCCCTAAATCGTCAATTTTGGCTAATTTCGGGTTCTTTAAATCTAAATACCTGAATTAATTTAAACCCATTTTTTCAATTTCCATCATCGTTTATTCTCTCACAGTTGAGTTTCTCCGTGAAAATGGCGTCCGGTTTAATCGGAAGATTGGTTGGAACCAAACCGTCGAGATTAACGACGGCGGCGAGGTTGATTCCGGCGCGATGTGCGGCTACGGGATCGGAAGCGGAGTCAAAGGCTTCGTCTGGTGGCGGCGGAGGATCGAAACTGAAGACTTTTCAGATCTACCGTTGGAATCCTGATAACCCTGGGAAGCCTCAGCTTCAGGATTACCAGATCGATCTCAAGGATTGTGGTCCGATGGTTCTGGATGCTTTGATTAAGATCAAAAACGAGATGGATCCGTCGCTCACTTTCCGTCGGTCGTGCCGGGAAGGGATCTGTGGTTCGTGCGCGATGAACATTGACGGATGCAACGGACTCGCGTGTTTAACGAAGATCCAAGACGGAGCGTCGGAGACAACAATCACGCCGTTGCCTCATATGTTCGTGATTAAGGATCTGGTGGTGGATATGACCAATTTTTACAACCAGTACAAGAGTATTGAGCCGTGGTTGAAGAGGAAGAATCCGCCGTCTGAGCCTGGGAAGGAGATTCTACAGAGCAAGAAGGATAGGGCTAAGCTTGATGGGATGTACGAGTGTATTCTGTGCGCTTGCTGTAGCACATCCTGTCCCAGTTACTGGTGGAATCCTGAATCTTACCTTGGCCCTGCCGCTTTGCTACACGCCAACAGGTAAAGTTATAAATTTGATAGTATTGCTGATTGGCCTTTGGAGAATTGCTTGTTCAAAATGGATATAGAAGTTGGCATTTTTGAGGGAATTGGTTGCAAATTGTAGAGCTAGAGGAGCCCTCAATCTTGGATTCTGCTTTGGGAATTTGCATGGATGGTTATTTTTGTGATAGGCCCTTTATTTTATAACCCTTCAGAATCTCATGTTGAGAAATCTTGTTGTTAGCTGCATCGATTCCATTCATGTGATCATCCAAGTCTGTTTTGCTGCCACATGTTCAGTGTTTTGGTTTGGGAGTCTGATCTAACCTGTTCATTATAAAGTATTGATCTTTCAAGGTGTTTGTTTCTAACAAAAGAGAGTTGTTCACATATGTGCAGGTGGATAAGCGACAGTCGCGATGAGTACACTAAGGAAAGACTTGAGGCTATTGACGACGAGTTCAAGCTTTACCGCTGCCATACAATCTTGAACTGTGCACGTGCCTGTCCAAAGGGTTTGAACCCAGGCAAACAGATCGCACACATCAAGCAACTTCAGCGTTGAACAGCTTTCAAGTATGCATTCGGTACTCATTGGGAAACTCAGCACCCCTTAACGTTTGAAGCTAATAATCTTCACAAAACCTCCCGGATTTTCAGTTCATTCTTGTATCTGTTGTTGCCAAATATTAGCGCCTGAAAAAACTCTCTTTTGCAAGTCCTCCCAAGTAGACGAGCTTTGTGGTTGTATCTTGCTGAAAAATCTCTCTTTTAAGTAATAAACCTCAGGAAAACTTAAAACATCATCTACTTATCATCTACTCTTTTTGTGTTCCATCTGCATTGTCTTTTATAAAAACATTTCATGTACTTGTGCCTCTGACTTGTTTACACATGAACACAACGTGATATATTCTCATTAGCTTATCCCATAGAAAAGATTGTATCCCTAGTTTGGTGGTTCAACTTCCTTTCATATGATTGATTAACTGCATAATTGTATAACTGCAAGTACTGGCACTAGCAAGAAAGATGTCACCGACAACACTAGCTCTGTTCTTTGTTTACTTGTTGGTCATGATTGGCATAGTAACTGATGTTGCTCCAGCAACCAACCAATTTCAGTTCTTTACGAGTTCTCAGGGACATGAGAAGTCTCTGTTTTTTACTGTGGAAGGTACTATAGCTTTGAATACAAGTTCTAGAAACAAAAGATAAGTCGAGAGATTGCTCATGTACTTGTACTTTTACATGCCTTTTGATGTTCTTGTGCAGGCTGCAATAACGATTGCGAAACAGCTTGCTGTGACTGCGACATAGAGAAACAGCCTCCGGTTTGTGTTCAGTGTTGCCAGATTTGAGCCTTGAGTTCCACCATGTTCATATATATGTGCCAAAGAGAATGTAAAAGATTCAAACACAAAGTCAGGATGTAAAACTTTGCTTTTATTGGTGAAACAGAGGAAGCTAATGTATTCTTACCAGAAAAAAAACAGTGATCACAAAAGAAAAGAAAAAAGAAGAGAAAGGTCCCAACACCCTGAAACGGTGAAACCACCAAGTTTTGCAGCCTGTTCATCGAATAGTATTATGAACTGAGTTTAGAGTTTTACCTACATCAACAAATACATTGTTTATCATCTTCAGAGTAAGAGGAAACATCTTTGTGTCACACAAAGTCTTTGCATCATTAGATAGAACCTCTGCAGCCGGTAATCGTCAGATACCTGTGGCTGCAAAATGATGTTGCCTTCTCAATCCACGGAGTTGTATTTACATCTCTTACTTTGATCCAAATCATTATCTGTGAAAGTGAGTAACAATATTTCGTTTCAATTTATAATGTTCACTATGTTCTGTTTTGATAATCCATCTGTGAGAAAATTTGAACCTACTCATTCTAAATCTAGGCTTTGGCTCATTTGTATATTCAAGTAAGTGCGTTTCTCTGCACTGAAGTTGTCATTTTCAAGTAAATGCGTTTCTCTGCACTGAAGTTGTCTTAATGACTTGTGTCCAAGTATAAACTAAAAAACCTCAAATTTTTAATTCATCACTCTGTTATTGCCTTATCACTTCTGTGAGCTGTTTTTTTTTTGTAAATGAAAGATAAAGAGAGCCTCAAATTATTTAACATTTGCACGTTATCTATAACAACAACTCATTAACATTGACCCACAAACTACTCTTTTGGATGTTTTACGTTTAAACTTTTGTGTATATTTCTCCTTCCTCCATTAAAGGCTCTTGGCTTATTATCTATCCTTCAAGCTAACTTCCAATTCAAAATCCTTCCTCTTTCTTCTTTCTGTAAAATCGACTGTTAAGATGAGACGAGAAGGTCGGCAACATGGTATAGTCAGGACTTACCGGATTCTTCCACCGCCGCTTAACCCAAGGCTGGTTAACTCTTCGACTTCACCCACAACCTCTACATTATTTACCAAATTGCCATCTAAACCACCGACCAAAGCTCACCGGAAAGTGTGGTCTGGCCAGGTGCATTGGCTGAGATCAAGCGACATCGCCTCATCAAGCTACAAACTGCTGACGTGGCGGGTATTGACCGGACCCGGACCCGTTTTGAATCTCCCCGGTTTATTGGATCTTAATGGTGATGGCGACCATTGTGAAGACAACGGAGAAGAAGCTGAAGTTGAAACGATGAAGAGAGAGAATAGACATAATAGCGACAAAGAAGGTGGTGGGCCTCATGATGATGAAAGTATGAGTTTTTACGATGTGGGGATGATGATGGAACATGTGTTAGATGACGATGAGGATGATGATTGGTGTTTGGTCTGAAAAGGAAAGAAATTATGATCTCTCTCTCACGTGGATCAGCTTTAACTTTTTCTTTAGCAAGTGAATGTAATTTGATTATTTATTATATTATCTTTTATGTAAAGTTAATACCTTTATCAACAAGAGCTAATTTCAAGATAAAGATTCGGATCAAATAAAGAAACTGGAGTTGTTCTTCATTACATAGTAGACAGAAAACAAAGTATTTAACAAAAGAAGCTACTTCCAGTTTTTTTTTTCCTATGCACTCGGACTCTTTTAAAGTGGTGAAAAAAGCAATATCGGTGCCATCTACGTAACGAAATTGTTGTGTGTTTAATCACTAAAAGCTTGCTCGAACGATAGAGTTTTTTAAAACCCGAAATCGATCTTTTTATTCTCCCATTTGCCATTTGCAGACTTGTGTAGATTTTTCTGTTTTCCAAAGAGTTTCTTCAAAGTTGTTTTCTTTATGCTTCTTTGGCTCTCTTATGATGATTCTCTTACAGTCTTTGGCTTCAAACAAAGACACAGAAACTGCTTCTTCTGTTTCTTTTTCTCCGTATTTCTCTGCGCAACACGCACCCGATAAATAAGAAACATCTATTCTTTTGTTGTGCCCATGAGATTTCAATTGACAACATCAAATCTTACCTTTTTCCTGCTCTGATTCTGATCTTGAGTCTTAGCTTTACCCATGAAACAGCTGTTGGTATAAACAAAGAAACAACATGAATCAAAACCAGGAAAAAAAAAAAGAATCAATACAACGCAATAAAGAAAGAAAACACAAAGAGTATGACTTACTTCAATAAACCGAGTCTCTGGCGGTGAACCAGTTTCTCTTCATTCTTCTCTGAACTCTGAGTTATCGGTCTTGCGCTGCATTTACGTTATACATAAAAACAATCAGAAAATAGACTGATATTTGCAGACAAGATTTGTGTTAAATGGATGAAATCACAAACCTTCTTTTCTCTGATAAATCATTCTCCGTCGCTGTATCTATAGCTTTTGGAGGGATTGTTTTCTCCAGAGACAATCTAAACACCGGTCTGTTCTTGGCTATCGTTCTCCTCTCTTTCTTCTTTTCGCCAACAGAACAATCCTCCTCTTGCTTCTTCTCCTTGTCATCATCATCACCAATCAACCCATTGTCCTTCTGTGAATTCTCTTTTTCTTCCAATTCATTCACAACCAATGAATCATCCACAACAACGGGCTTGTTAACCGAAACAACATCATCGATCTGAATACTTTTCCTTTCGGGCTCTTCGTCTTGTTGCAAATTCAGCGGAGGCTGAGTTTCCAAAGTGTGAAGCAAAACTTCAGCAGGAGTTACAGTTGGTTGTTCTTCGGTTGCTGCTTTCTTGGCTTCAGCTATTCTCTTGTAATGAGCTTCAAAGAAAGCTTTCTTCTGCGCAACAGATCCGGGACGCGAGTACTTCTCTGCTTCTTCTACATACTTCTTGTGTGTAAAGCTTGACCATTTGCCCCATTCAAGATTCTCCGTCATGAATTTCCCAAATGAGATTGATTGGCTAAGCGCGTGGACCGTATTATCCTGCAACAACACAAGTTCTTATATATACAATCAAAACCAATCAGAGCTTTGTGCTCATATCCAAATTTACAAACTTTCAGATGAATCCAAAGACCCACAATGAAATTTTCTTGTTTGGTTCTAGAAGATTCCAACAAATTTTCACAGTATAGCTTGGAGTTCTCTATCTGTGTTTTACTCAAAAAAACAAAACTTTCTGTCGGATTTTCCAGGAAAAATTCTAAAGGTCAAAAATTTTCTCACCAAAACTTTATAAACAAAAAAGCCCAGTTTCCATCGATTTTTCCCGGAAATTTTTCTCGTTACAATCACAAAAAAAAATAGAGCTTTAAAAATTAGATGAATCGATATATCGTACAAAAAAAAAAAAAAAAAAAAACTAACCTCATGAGAATCGTTACGGGTAATAGGAGCTGCGAACGAATACGAATGAACCAGAACAGCAGATTCACCCATTGCAGCTACAGATTAACAAAAAAAAAAAAAAAAACAGTACACCCAGAAAATGGAAAATAAAAATCTAGAAGATTTATATTTCCAGCTCCAGAAATCTTTCTCTGGATATTGTTTTCCTCGTCAACGAAACGTCTCTTGAATTCAAAATTTTGAAAAGAGAAATATTTCTATGTCGTTGAAAGGAACTCAGATTTTCTCTCGAGCTAAAGTAAACCAAACACATGAGGTGGGGAAGATCTGAAGAATAGATTTAGATCTGGGTCCCACGAACAAGGAGAAGATAAAATCAAACATAAAATAATGAGAAATAATTTGACAAAAAAAAAAATCAGAGTTTTTTTTTTTTTTTTTTTGAGGATAGGAATGAAAACGGGATTAGAATTATAAAAGTTGAAGAAATGATTTTCTGATGAGGTCGTTGAAATGAAGTGGTTGAGAATTGAAGCGAAAGGGAAAAAAAAGTTTTCTGGTTGACAAATTTTTTGTTTTTGATTTTTTTTTTTCTTTTGGGGGAAGGAAAACAAAAACCCGAGAAATTCCGTAAACTCGGTCTTCGCAACCGATTTTCCAGTCCTTTAATATTTTAATATTATTTATTTATTATTGTAGGAGTCAAAATCTCGGTCCAGTAAATTGGTTCCAGTAAATCTATGGTAAAAAAGTCATGTGAAGTCAAACGAGGTCAAATGAGTAACGAGGTGACGAGCTGAGCTGAAAAATCCATCAGAGTATCTACGGTTAAAGAGAATTAAATGCAAAATTGTAAGTCAACTCCACCAAGATCAAATACTCGTTCAAACCGATGAGTTAAGCCGCCTAAACGAAACGGCCGGAACCTTGGACTTGAAGACCATTCATGGCGAATCAGGCGGAATAAATGGAAAAGTTAAACACGATCTCGGAGTATAAAACAAGGACAAAGGCAAGAAGCCAATTACCAGATTCCAACTCTCTACACCACTCTCAACTACAATTTAGCTTTAGACTCTCAAACACTTGTATTTTCTTTGTTCTTGTTCTTACTTCACAAAAACTTTGTCCAAAACTTTCTCGAATTCTGTATGTTCTCATCGAGCAACAAATTTTTTGTTTATTGATCGATAGTCCCTCTGTTCTTATTTTCTTAAATTTAAGCCAAAAATCTCTCTATTTTTATTATTTACAAATTTTAATAGTTGTATTTCCCGTTATAACAATTATTAATATTTTTATGCTATTTATAGAATGTTTTATTTAATTAAAGGATAAAAAAAGAAAAGAAAACCAGTGGGATAATTATTTGTTTTATGCGGAAATGAGGAAGAGTTAAATCCAGGATTTCCTGAAAGAAATAACATGAACGTTACTTATGTTAAAAAAATGAACGTAACCTATGTTTATATGAATGTTTGTAATGAAAACATGTTACTTAAGATATTTAAGACAATGTATATCTTTTTTTCTTTACTGATTTTTAAGATATTTCTTCGTCAGCCAATTTTTTTAACATAAAAGTGTGTTAAGATAGAGTTATAGATTTGGGTTATTGGATGATCTCAAGAAAATAAATTATTTAATTTTAAGATTTTCAAGGATAATATTTTAAAATTTTCAATAAATTTTGTTTATATAATTTTTATAAATCATCTCGTGACACGTGGATTTTGAATATTAACGGAGTTTCCCGCTAAATTTTTTTAATGTTTCAGTGTCATATAAAACCACGTTTTTCCTGTATCAATGTATAAGGAATTAGTTATTCTTTACATTTCCTGTATCAATGTATAATAATATAAAACGTTGTTTTTTTTTTGTTAATACACGTTTTTCCTGTATCAATGTATAAGGAATCTAATAATACTTTTTTTATTAATCAGTAAACTTCAAAAATATTTATTGAAAACATTTAAATTTATTAAATTACTATTGATTAAAAACTAACAAAATAATGCATTTACAATCAAGTATTATTTCTTTATGAAAGAAGAAAAAAAACAAAAAAATCCTTTCTTAGAAATAGAGAAAGTACGTTTTTTATAAAGTACTGAAATCTCTAACAAAATATATCAATTAAGAAGAGAATAGTTTGTTGACTTGAACATCTAATTGTCTCCAGAAAACATTAAATCCGGTGTTATACTTGTTATTACACGCATAATAACTTATTTACCAAAAATCGATGCTTTCCAAAGTTTTCTCGAAGATCCCAAATCCAACTCGATTAATATATTTCGCATTTATTAATATATAAATTTCGCATTTATTAATATATATTATATAAATTTCGTAAAACTTCAATAATAATTACAAAGTCTATTAATCGTAATGAAAATGGACAGGTTTTATGACATTTCTCAACAAAATTATAAAACCATCATTTTTTATTTTGTTACAAGTATCGCCCAAAACGTCTAGATCATTGTACCAAATTGTTTGAAAAATAGGAACTTATCAAATACTTTTACCTGCTTAAAATATAATTTCACCAGAAAATTCACCACCATGAGTCCATGACCATCTAATTAACGTTTACTGTTTTTTCACGACCTTTGTATTAGAATTTATAGCAAACGTCTAGTAAGAGTTTGGAACAATACAAGCAATAGGATATTTGTATCATGTTTGTCTAATTTTTCTCGATAACTGGTATTAATATGCTTTGGAAACAAAAAAATTGCTTTGGAAAAAGCGATTTAAAATGATGGTTTCGAAGAAGATTTATTTTTCAACAATTTTATATCTCGTCGAGATTAAGACTCCACAAGTAATGGTAATTTCACATCTTATCGAAAAGGGAAACAGTTCGCTAATTAAACAAGAGGAGTACTATTTTCACACAAAAATTATGAGTTACATATGTTTACACAAAAATTATGAGTTACATATGTTTTTTTGGGTTCAAAGTTATTATATGTATTCCTTCGGAAAACGCTGTCTGCCTGTCTGTAGTATAGTTTCTATGATTATGAAATATTGAAATTTTAAATTCGATGTACTTCGCCTATAAACATTTAAAATTGTATTATTATTTTTGTTCGTAGGATCTTGGGTGGTAATAAGTAGATGAAATAAGAGTTATCAACGTTGGTGTGTATAACCGTTTTGGAATATTTTGTAACAGCAAAAAGACAACAGCTTTAAATTGCAAGTAATCTCTATCTTAGTAGTTAGTACTTTA
Organism: Eutrema heterophyllum; assembly: GCA_002933915.1. Classification (NCBI taxonomy): domain Eukaryota; kingdom Viridiplantae; phylum Streptophyta; class Magnoliopsida; order Brassicales; family Brassicaceae; genus Eutrema; species Eutrema heterophyllum. The sequence continues at coordinate 376,038 of PKMM01040214.1, forward strand.
GTACAATACATAGCACTTCAACCATCATAGAAAGCAACATTATTCCTTCCTAGTTTCTACTTTCTACATATAAAAGGTTGATAAGAAAATATAATCTTCCTTTAATTTTAAAATATTAATATGTCCTGTTTATTTTGCAGTTTGATGGCGATAACGTCCAGCAACCGACGATTAAATTAATCTCCTTCGTTTTGTAGTTGTTAGTTTAACTATAAGCTTTTTTGTTTTCATTGATTATGAACAAATTTCACTCACTATAAAATAGTTATATCTAAATCTATGAAATAATATTGTCAGCAAAAAAAAAACATTCTAAAATTCTTTTCTTTTTGGATAGTAATATGACAAATCAAGGGCAGAAGTAGCGAATTAATTCCACATTATCTTATCCAATCACCTAGTAACTTTTGAAGATCTAATTTATTTTAAAACAAAATGGTATACATATACTAATGTATTATGCAGGAAATATATACATGTAGAAAATGTCTGATAGCTCAATATATTAAATTTATAAGAAAATGATTTGACAATGAAACTTTTGATATCGAAAGCAAAAATATATTACATAGCGTTTGATGTACACTATTAATATAAAAAAATTACTGAGATATTTTCTTATATGGAAACAATATATGCTAGGAGACTTCAAGATAAAAAAGAATTTTATTGTCTTTATATTTAGTGTAGTTGACGTTTTGCAGAATATTCGTGGTTTTATAATCACGTCTAATGAGAGTGGATTTTGATAATTCGGTCCGAATGTCTCGCACGTGCAAACACCTGGAAACATGTGATGTGATGCGAAAAGAAAACGCCATTCGCTAAATATTTTTCAATGTACCGATTAATTTGTCTAATGTTTTTTTTTTAATCATCTATCTGTCTAATGTTTTGTTATATATTTTTTCACTGATTTTGGTTAATTTTTTGGGTGATTTTGTTCAAAAACATAGGTTGACTCAAAAATTAGATTTTGGAAAAAATTAATTGCAAAAAATTAGGTAAGTAGAAAGAGAAATAAAATTACACCATAAATATCCTTGTATGTTTTTCAATAATTACAATAACGTCGTTGATTTGAAAACTGCTGAAAACTGTGTTAGCAACTAATAAAAGCCGGCGACACTGTTCATCCACATCCATCGACATTGTTTATCTACAAACCAAAGACACTATTCATCACCAGATATTTAGTAGATAATTAATTGGTTAATTTGCTAATTAAATATGTTATCGTGTTAACTTAATTAACATATAATATGTTAACGTGCTAACAATAATATCTGAAACTTGTAACATGTTAACAATAATATTCGATATTTTATAATGTGTTAACCCAATTAATATATAACATGTAACATGTTAACACAGTATGATAGCGTGCTAACGATAATATATGAGACTTGTTAACGTGTTAACACAAATATCCGATACTTGTTACATGTATCATATATTATTGTCAGTACGTTTAACATAGTATGTTAGCGAGTTACAAGTTTCAGATATTATTGTTATTCCGATGATGAATAGTATCGTCGACTTTGGATGAACAGTGTCGGCGGAATTATTAGTTGCTAAACAGTGTCGACGGATGAACAAAATCGGGATTATTAGTATTGTAGATTTTGGATGAACGAGATGGTGGATGAACAGTGTCGACGGGATGGTATATGAACATTGTCGACAAGATGGTGGATGAATAGTGTCGATGGGACGGCGTGGTTATTAGTATCGTCGACTTTGGATGAACAGTGTCAATGAGATGATGGATGAACAATGTCACCGACTTTATTAGTTATTAACACAGTTTTCAACAGTTTTCAAGTCAATTGACATTGTTGTAATTATTTGAAATAGAAAATAATATTTATAGTGTAATTTTATTTCTCTTTCTACTTACCTAATTTTGCAATTAACTTTTCTCAAATACTAATTTTGTTAATAATTAATACTACTTACTCATATTACCCTAATTTCTTTCGTTGAAATACATTGGTTAGTTGTCAAAAATACACTGGTTGTTGCTTAAAAAAACGTTTTTTAAAAATCGACGGTCTAACTAATTGAATAATTTTGTATTTTATACTCTAAAACCAACAAAATAAATAACGCTGATAAAGCACTTTATCAAACCTAGCATATATTCACGTAAATAATTTTAGATTCACCTATTTTCGTTAGAATATGTACTATTTTTTTGTCAACGAATATTTTTTTAGTCTTAAATGAAAAAAAAAAATCGTAAAACAAAACTATTTTGATAACATATTTTACAAGGGTTCACAAGAAATTACAATTTATTTTCGATGATACTAGTTGGGATAATATTTTCTTTACAAATATTAATTTCGAAAACAAATGAATAAAGGCAATCAAAAACAGCAAAAAAAAAACAACAACCGTAATTCTGAAACAAGACAACAAGATTCCATGTTTCTACACAAAGAAGGATTCTATCAAACATTTTGATCAGAATCATCTCCTTCTCGGAGGAGGAGGTGGTTCACGGCTGAGATGATGCTTCTGAAGGGTTTTGATATAGTTTCTCATGAGACCAAACTTATTGCTCCCAAGCTCGTAGAAATAATCCCATGGATATATCCCTGTTCTATGCAAGTCATCAAACACTAACCTGAATCATCCAAAAAGATTTAGCCCCAACCGCATTAAGTTATAAGCGAAAAAAAAAACATAAGTCTCCGTATCTTTAAGATGGCTAACTTATAATGACCTTGCGGGATTTGTAAGTACCTTACCCCGTAGTTTCCAACCGGTTCTGCAGACATGATTCCTACATACCGCCTTCCAGATATCACCTGATTGAGAAAACAAAATTGTTTAGGCCAAAGATTAAATCAGCAAGACTCAATGCCATAGTGTTAAGACTTAAGAGTAAAGCTTAGAGAATGCAATTTTTTAATCCGAACCCGTTCAGACTCTATGTTTGATTAGTCACACAATTAATGGACTAGTAAGTAGTAACCATAAGACAAAAGAACAATAGCAAGACTCATTACTAAGATACTTAAAAAGATTGCATTTTCAATAACAAAACCCGTACAGAGTCAAGTAAATAAGAAATGAAAACTAACGGCCATAACGCAAAGAAACAACATCATGGCTCATTGCTAAGCCATGTCCGCATCCACTGGAATCAAATATTGTTGTAGTGGTTAGACTTATACTTAAAAGACATCATCTTTGTTGAAACCCGCCAAGGATCTACGAATGATCAGCCTCTAGAGCAGAAAACTAGTAGCCATAAGGTAGAGAGACAACAGCACGACGTATTGGTTAACCGTAGCCTCATATACATAAATAAAAATCTCAGTCTTAAGTTCTAGTATATGTTGTTACAAGAACAAGCTGTCAATTATGTCACTGGATGGTTATGCAAAATCCAAAGAGCCACACCAACTAGATCCAAAGAGCCACACCAACTAGACTTGATTTTTACCAGAATCCATCTAGAACCAAGTATAAGTCGAAGTAAAGAACAACAAGCTACTGGCCATGACTTAGCTGGTCCAAAAACTATAAGCCAAATAAACAAAAAGCAGCATCCAATGCTAATGTAGCCCTTATAGGCAGCTATCACATTATTGCAACGAGCATGACTAAAAAAGTGAGCTAAGACAAGATATCAAAAGTCTATATCCTCACATTTAAAGATTTGTGAACTAAAATCATGTGGCTTCGAACAATCTTTGATCCATTGACCAATTACCTTTTCACCACCGATTGATCTGAATTTTCCATCAGCAGCTGGACTATGGACTCTCAGAAACTCAGATGAGAAATTGAACTTAGTGCCATCTGCATACTCTACCTCAACCTTCAAAAGGGTATTCGATAAATCAGATCCCAAAACAAAAGATCGAATCCATGCGCACTAACTTCACAATCTCTTCAAATAGAGAAACTCATGAGAATTCAAATCTCGAAATTTTTTCTAATCGCCGAGTTTCAGAAAAAAATTGAAACATAAGAGTTAAGAGTAAAAAAGAAGCGAACCTTACTTTTTTAGGAGATAAAATAGAGAAATCTGACAGTTTTGGAACAGTAACATCACTTGTGCCATGGATCCGCCGGCTAATGACTCTCGTAATCGCCCACATTTCTTGTTCCGGCGATCGCCGGAGAGGACGATTCTCGCTCCAATCATTTCACTATGCTAAAAAGCCCTAAACGTACTTTATTCGGCCCAATTAAAAAAAACTAGTTGTATCAATTTTTAACGAACGCTAAAACGACGACGTTGGGAGAGAATTAAGTGCTCACTTTGTCCTTATATATTAAATACTGACTTTATGAAATCAGTATTTACCAAATCAAGTCAAGTCAAGTCAAATGAAGTCAAATCAATGTTTACCAAAAACGACGACGAGCGACTCGTGGGGGCTTATGAGAAACACGAGGTGAATTGGGTCTTCATCAGCCGAACGGAATTTTCGAGAAGCCGGAATCCCGAAACTTGCCATCGACGGCATGAGTTTCTGAAAAAATGGTAACATTACTTATCGCCTCTATCTCTTTCTATGACGCGATCCTCAATCCTGGATACTCAATCTTATTCTTTAAATTCGTTCAGCCATGGATCCATGAAGAAGTAGTAGAACTAGAGAAACTCTACAATTCGATGTATCCTCCATGGACACAAATCGGAATCAGGCTCCGTCGACCTATATCGGCTTGCATCGAAAAGTTTCTTTATTTGAAACCTCCATGAGAGAAGCAGCAGCCACCGCTTCATTCTCCACCGATTCTTTCGACTGTTTAAGAAGCGAAAATGTAAACAAGCGTATGCTTTTCCTTAACTGAAAATCATTTATTTTGGTTGCTAGAGAGAGTGCGGTTACAGATTGAGGCTGAGGCCGCTGCAAAAATTGATGTTGAGTCTAGGCGGAAGAGAGAACCTGAAAGAGAACTTGAAACAGTAAAAATTGTTTAAATTAAATACAATAACCGTCTTCACCCAATTTTTTAAAAAAAACAAGATACTTTAGACCATGAATTATGCACTTCCTACAATTAAACAACGTTTGTTATAATAGAAATATAATAAAAAATTCATAGATGACAACAACTAAATATTAAAAACCAAAAAACACATAAGAAATGTACTAGATTGCAAAAGAAAAAAAAACTTTTAAAGAAAATATTACTAAAATAAAATAGAAATCATCCAAAACATTGAAAACAAATAATTATTGTGAAAACACCTCGTGCGTAGCGCGTACACTTACCTAGTGTATAATTACGTTTTGAATTAGGAGCGATAGTCCATAGACCAAACACGGGGCACTATTCCAGCTAGAACAAACAGAGTGTCAAGGGTGAGAATGCATATACCCTTGAGAATTTAAGGTAGTTATAATCAAAATTTTACATTTGAGGACAAACATCAAAATGGCAATCCCGGTATGTCTATAATCGAACTTTATCTAAATTTTATCTGATTTATTATGGCTAAGGCCCATCATTTTTCCCCCACCTAAGTTAGCCCTCGAGTGGCACCGTCTATTTTTCAGGCCCTTAATGCCTACATCTTATGTCTTAGAAGACAAAATTTTAACATTCAGTTTTGTCTTGGTAAGGTTTACAAAGTTGTATTGGATAAACGGATAACCAGACAACCAATGTAAAATCTACACAATCGTCGGAGACGAAAACCTCTCTTTTGTCGAGAGAGAAGGCAACAATTGGGCCAAAAGAGAGATTCTAAAACATATATTAAATGCATATATAAAAGCCTCTGTTTCAAACAAAACTTGATCCCATCTCCAATACTCGGAAAACTGCACATCGAAATTTATTGTAAATGCTTTTAATAATAATAATTACATATAAGAAAACATTAGCACGGTCTAATAGTAAAAAATACATTAGCACGGTCTAATAGTAAAAAATGATACATGTATATCGAGAAATGGTCCAAAATACACGTCGAACCTGAATGTTGTCATAATAACAACACAAGCGACGAGTTTACATAACCACACAGAAATTATAATATCCACTTGTTTGTATTAGAGTTATAGTTTTCAAAGTAATCTCCTTTATATAAAAGGGATTCTCAGGGTGCCACGTGAGCAAAAAACAATTGGGGAAATAATCAACCAATCAAAATACGCCATATCAAAATTTTGCCACATCATATCAAAAGGTATTCGTAACAACACGGTCTGATTTTATGTCTTAACTGTTTTAAATTATAATATAAATATAATATATAATAGGTGAAATATGTGTTTGTATATAATGTATATATTCGTTTGTTATGCTTGATAGTGAGAGATGCGAAAAAGAGATACGAATGTGAGAGACAGATGGTAATATTATTTTGTACTTCTGTGTTTTTTTCTCGTTACATTAACCTCCTATTTATACAAAGAGGAAAACAATAAAATATTATCACTAATGTCAACAATGCGTGAGTGGGGTTGTGGAGGATAATTATGTGTTTTTTAAGACTCCCCTTTAATTATCCATCACTGATAATGTATTACGTATTGTCTTGTTAAAAATCTAATTATGGAAAAACCTAATGAGATAAAAACCATGATAAGGGAAAAAGAGTGCAGTCTCTCCCTCGAAATAATGGATATGATCTATTCTTTATAGATCACGTAGACGACGCATTCCGATACTTTGAATATGTTTCTTGAATGTTGTAGTAGGAAGCACTTTCGTAAATAAACCTGCTGCGTTGTCACTTGAGCGAATATATCGGATATCCACTTCTTGATTTTTCTCGAGCTCTCGAGTGTAAGAGAAAAATCTTGGAGGGATGTGTTTTGTTCTGTCGCTCTTGATATATCCTTCTTTTTTCTGGGCAACGCATGCAGCGTTATCTTCATATAATATTGTTGGCTCTTTGTTGGTGATTATTCCGGTGGCTTTTTGAATGTGGTGAGTTATGGATCTGAGCCATACACATTCTCTACATGCCTCATGAAGCGCAATAATTTCTGCATGATTTGAAGAAGTGGCAACCAAAGTTTGTTTTTGTGATCGCCATGAGATTGCAGTTCCTCCAATGGTGAAAACATATCCAGTCTGCGACCGAGATTTATGTGGATAAATATCATGCATCTGCAAAACCAACTAAACCAAATTTGGGATTTCTAGGATAAAATAATCTCAAATCAATCGTTCCTTGAAGATAACGAAATATATGTTTAATCCCATTCCAATGTCTGCGCGTAGGAGACGAACTATATCTTGCAAGTAGATTTGTAGCAAATGCTATATCTGGTCGGGTACAATTTGCAAGATACATAAGTCCACCAATAGCGCTCATATAAGGTACTTCAGGACCTAACTCTTCCTCGTTATCTTCACAAGGTCGGAATGAATTTTTTTCAGTATTAAGAGATCGATTAACCATTGGAGTACTCAAAGGATTCGCTTTATCTATATAAAAACGTTGTAAGATCCTTTTGGTATAATTTGATTGATGCACGAACACTCCATCTCGGAAGTGCTCTATCTGGAGTCCAAGACAAAATTTTGTCTGTCCCAGATCTTTCATTTCAAACTCTTCTTTCATATGAGTTCTTACATCATCAATTTCCTTTTGATTTCCAATGATGTTTAGGTCATCAACATATACAGCAATGATTACAAATCCTGATGAGGATTTCTTAATAAAGACGCAAGGGCAAATTGCATTATTCACGTACCCTTTCTTCAGCAAATATTCGCTTAAACGATTATACCACATGCGTCCGGATTGTTTTAATCCGTAAAGTGATCGCTGTAATTTGATCGCACATATCTCTCTTGATTTTGTGTTTAATGCTACATGCATTTTTAATCCTTATGGGATCTTCATATATATATCATTATCAAGTGATCCATATAGATATGCTGTCACTACATCCATAAGGTACATTTCTAGATTTTTAGATGCTGCAAGGCTCATTAAAAATCTGAATGTAATTGCATCCATAACCGGGGAATATGTTTCTTCATAATCAATTCCCGGTCTTTGAGAAAATCCTTGTGCCACAAGTCGAGCTTTATATCTTGTGACTTCATTTTTCTCATTTCTTTTCCGTACAAAAACCCACTTGTACCCAACCGGTTTTACATCTTTGGGTGTAGTGACGATAGGTCCAAAGACATTTCTTTTATTGAGGGAGAATAATTCATTTTTCATGGCCATTTGCCATTTCTCCCAATCAGACATTTTCTGGCACTCTGATACGGAATTTGGTTCTGGATCATCACTTTCATAATCAATGTCTTTGGATACAGAGAATGAGAAAATTTTATCATTACCTTCTATTTCATTTCTATCCCATATTTTTCTGTCTTGGACATAGTTAATGGAAATCTCATATTTTTCTTTGTCATTTTCGTCTTCGGGACTTTTCTTTGTATGTGGTTCTTCTGGACCATTTTCATATATGTCTTATGGACATTTTTCTTTATATGGTTCTTCGGGAACCTTTTCATTTTCTTCACCCAATTTATTTTTCTTTCGGGGATTTTTGTTTTTAGAACCAATTGGCCTCCCCCTTTTTAACTGAACTATGGGTTCATTTGCTCTATTCCCATCAATTTGTTCTTCAAGACCGTTAATTCTTGATGGAGCATTTGCAGCAGGGATATATGATTTTGTCACCCTTTTTGTATCAGTGAACGCATCTGGTAACTGATTTGCCATATTTTGTAAGTGTATGATTTTCTGAACTTCGAGTTCGCGTTGATTTGTAGGGGGATCTAGGTGCAACAAAGACGGTGTGCACCATGTAACATCTTTTGGAATTTATGTAATTTCTCCCCCTAACGCTGGAAATTCATCTTCATTAAAATGACAATCGGCAAAATGAGCCGTAAATATATCACCAGTTTGCGGTTCAAGGTACCGAATTATACTTGGTGATGTATAACCAACGTATATACCCAATCTCCTTTGTGGCCCCATTTTTGTTCTTTGCGGTGGGGCTATAGGAACATAAACCGCACAACCAAAAACACGGAGATGAGATACATTTGGCTCTTGGCCAGATGTTAATTGTAAAGGGGAATGTTTATTATATTCGCTTGGTCTTATGCAAGATAGCATGACCCCATATAGAAATTGGGAGTTTTGTTCTCATTATTAACGGTCTTGCAATGAGTTGCAGTCGTTTAATTAAGGATTCAGCCATGCCATTTTGTGTATGTACATGGGGGACTGGATGTTTAACATCGATTCCCATTGACATACAATAGTTATTAAAAGCTTGTGAAGTGAATTCACCAGCGTTATCAAGCCTTACTTTTTTTATTGTATAATCAGGGAATTGTGCTTTTAGCCTGATTATTTGGGCAATGAATTTTGCGAAAGCCGTATTTCGTGTTGTCAATAGACACACATGTGACCATCTACTGGATGCGTCAATCAATACCATAAAATATCGAAATGCCCCCCATGGTGGGTGGATAGGCCCACATATATCACCATGTATTCTTTCTAAGAATACTGGAGATTCATTCCCAATTTTGGCTGGTGATTGCCGAATTATGAGTTTTCCTTGAGAACATGCATTACATGAAAAATCTTTTGGTTTTTCAACGGGTGGCCATTCGAATTTTGCACAATCTTTTTCATCATGACTGAACCAGGGTGGCCAAGTCTTTCATGCCACACTTTAAATATACTAGTAAACTTCGAGTTTACTGTAACATATGATTCAACTATATTAATTTTTGTGGAATATAATCTGGAGGATAATGCTGGTAGTTCTTCTAATATAACTTTCCTTTCCGGAATTAGTGACAAGCAGGAAGTTTAAGGGTATATCACTGGCAATATATATATATATATATATATATATATATGCGACACTGTATAAGAAAAATGTGGAGGAGAAGAAATACCTGGAAGGGATAAAGATCGAGGGAAGTGATGGGAGAGAGAAGTTAATTTCTAATCAGAAGAGCAATGGCGATATGTTCTGCAAAGTGGTATGAATCTAAATTTTTTTGCTTTTATATCATTCTTTATTCATTGTGCTAAACAAGTAGGGTTTTTTCTATCTCTTTGCGGCAATCTTCATTAACGCTCAATGCCATTTTCAGCCTTTCAAGATTTCTAAGAGAAGCAAATAACTCAGACATATGAGTAGGAGTTTTTCTCTTTGAAGATCCAATCTACAATTGATGTGTATGTTTCATATTTTTTAGTCTGTATTCTGAGACATTCATTTTGTTGATATTGGAGTATATTTGATCATTTATGTATGTGATTATATTTTTTTTAATGATCTTCGCTTGGTTTGTGCTCCATTAGAGATTCAGTGTAACAAAAAAACTCCACTTCTTGATTGTGAAAGCAATATCGTGGGTCAAATGAGATGTGACTGCCCATATGTTAAAGCAATCGAGAGCCAAGTTTGTTATAAGTACTTAGTTGTTATATGTGTGTGTGAATCTGATTTACTTTGAATTGAAAAGGTAGAGAAATGTGGCACCAAACCAAGTTATATGGACAAACATGGTTTTAAAGTGTTCCCTATTTATGAGCTTGGTTTTAAAGTTTCAGTGTCGAGTATGGGTTCTGTCTTTCGAATCTGAAATCTATTTTTCTAGATATTGAGTGAATTCCCGGATTTCTGGTTTTGGATTTTGATTATGGATTGGGTTATTCTTTGTCACATTTGAGTCTTAGATCGTGAACCATGTTTTTTTAGTATTTTGAAGTTGAATTTTGCTTCCAATGTTGATTCCGAGATCAATTCGTCGTGTTTGCAAGGTATTGATCTGATCGCTGGAGGTTAAAGCAGGAAGACCAAAAAGACAGCTCGAAAGTCCGATGATGTCTATGGTAAGGAGAACACAGAGGAATTTCAATGTAGTGATATTGAAGAGGCTTTTCATGAGCAAAGTCAGCAAAGCTCCACTTTCTCTATCTAGGCTCGTGGAATTCATGACGGGCAAGGTTCCATTTTGTTGAAACCCGCTCGCTCTCTTTACCTTTTATGTTCAAATTAGTCATTGAATCTGTTCCATCCTTAGAATCAGTTTTCCAAACTGTGAAACTAAAGTGGTTACTACTTATCCGAACTTAATCTGCAACATTGAGGTGTCCGATGTTTGACTGCTGTTCAGTTGAGCTCTTTCATTTCTAAAAGGAAGATGACATTTTTTCCATTTAAACTAATGTCAAAGTCAGAATCACATATAATCAAGAATCACTTTCTTGATCAAGCCGGCAAGCAGAAAGAAAGGACAAAGAATCACAAAAGCTTTCAAATACCACTGGTGTCTGGGCTTAGCAGTTGCTGCGTTTGCTGTCTCAGAAGTTGGGTTCTATTTAGGTTTTGATTGGTTTAGTGAAATTTTGGCTAAAGAGTTGTCTAAGGTTCAGATGGACATTGTCTTTGTTGCGAAGAAACTTCGCTCTGAAGTTGAAGAGAGGATTGAACCATTGTTGAAAGAGAGGATTTGAATCAATGTTGGATAGACTCTAATTAGCTGAAGAAATATTGGATAAGGGGCTTCTAAAGTTGAAAATAAATTGGTGAATCAATGCTGAAGAGGCTTGAATCAGTTGAAGCGAGGTTCGAGTCTATTAAAGCAGTTGTGGAGATCCTTAGCCTTAGGCACGACAAGAAGAAATGTCGATTGAGAGAGTTTTTGTTTACTCTAGTATAATGAATGTTTTTTGTTTACTTGATTATTTTCTTCTTCTTTTTTTGGCAAAAAGACTAATGCTGTTTTTTATGAGAATAATTCTGAGAGAAGCAAGAGAGATTTCTCCTTATGGTCTAAAAAAAAAGATTTGCAAAATTTAAAAGATACAAAGAAACAAAGATAAATAAAAAAGGATAAGAGGAGGAGAATAAGAATTAAATTATTTGTTTGTCGCGAAAAAAAATAGTAGAAATAAAATAAATAAGAGAAAGCAAAAATCATAGAAAGTTACTTTCTCATAGTCAAATCATTGGATTGATAAAATTTCATATATGAATGATATATGATAGACATAGACTCTTCTATTTACTACTTTTCATTTTTAGTTTTTTTTTTTCATCTGGATTTTATTAATGAAACCAAAGATACATGTTGTGATAATACAAAAACCGGCAAAATAACAAGATATATCCGGAAACAAAGTTCGAACGAGAAAAACAAAGCTTAAACGAAGGACACAAAGCCCCAACAGACGAAGAGACAAAAAGGAAATAAAATCTATGATGACGGAATACGACGGCTTAAAACAAAACACTCTTAAGCTCTAAAAATGAAATACACACTAGCTTTAGTTTGGATCGGGTTTTTCGGTTTAGTTTCATGGTTTAATGGTTTACTCACGGGTTTAGAGCATAAACCATTAAAACCGACATATGTGGGGATATATGTTTAATTTTTTTTCGGGAGGATTTACGTTTTTAACTTTCATTTCGTGTGGATATATACAGAGGACATAGTTTGAGAGATAACTAGCAGAATACGATAGTTATCGTGGGAAAATATATTGTTTACCCATCTCCTATATATTAATTGAGAATGACTAAAAAAAAAAACATTAGTTTCATGTGTGATTTACAAAAATGTCATGATGATGTGTCATCACCACATAGCATCTCAAGACATTTTTAAAAATAGGTTTATGTCACTAGAAAAATTACATTGGATGCCAATCACATTAAATTGTTACAAAATTCATTATATTTGTATTAAGTATAAACTAATCATTTGTAAAAATAACTTCGCATAATCGATTATACTCTCTCTCTCCCAATTAGATTATTAATTATTTTAATTATTATATCCACTCTCATTTTTGTTTGATCATATATTTGTAAAAAAATGAATCATCACATCGTCCATATAATAGAAAATACATAGAATTTTTTTGCATATGTCATGATTCGAATTTTTAAATACTTTTAAAAGTCTTACATCGACTATAAAGATGAATCGTATTCGAGATACATATTATAAAAATGACCAAAATGATAAAAAATTGTTATAATAGGAAACATTACTTAATAGACTTACAATTTTGATTATTTTTGCTCGGTTCGTTTTTTAAATTGAATCGTATAATTTGAAGGAATAAAAAATTATTATAATATTTTTATTTGTTAAAAAATTAACATATATAAAATCTTATTTGATAAAAAGTTATAAANTAAAATTATAAAAAAAGTTTAATTTAATAAAATAATTACGTTACTGTCATTCACATTCAACCATTGCATAATCTTAATTATATTTTATGTCATACAAATTTTTACTTATTCAAATTCTAATCAATAACCTATAAATACGCTTAACAAACAGTTTTTAAGATTAGTGATTCGTATTAGAAATATTTTTGATGGCTATTTTCAGAAATTTTGAAAAATTTATATACAAACTAAAAACATATAATTTGACTATATAAATAATTTATATATATATAACTCCGCGCATTGCTACCTAGTTTTTATTGAAAACCGAAACCACGACGTAAGAGAACCACGTATTAAAAAGGATACACTTTATCCATAATACTGGTCCAACTTTAGTCAAAGGCAAGATGTACTGCCTAAACAAGATCACGCCGCAGTCGGAAAATCAAAACAAAAAATAAATAATTAAAAGTGACTAGACTCTTTATAGAAGCTGTAAAGGTATTACGACGTGAAAATATAACACGCAAGGTATTTTTTTTTTCAATATGTGCCCAGAACAAAAAAAACTTATTACCGGACGAGAAGTTAATATAGTGAGATTCTGAAACTCAACGTCAAAGAAAAGCTTTGTTCACACCAAAAAAAAAAAAAAAGCGTCAAAGAAAAGCTGTAAAAGTGAAGATATTGTGACGTGAAAATATAATACGCAATGTAATTGAATCTTAATTTATTTAATTTGGAAAATTACATGATTACTTCTTTTCTTTTTTAATTAATTACCGGAGAAATTAATAATTAATATTTTCTGAAACTCAAACGTCAAAGAAAGTGAAGTAAAAGAAAGATAAAAACCGTCAATGAAAGGAAGTAAATTGATTCGTTTTCCTTAAAAAGCAATTTAAATTTGATCGGAGACCAGTAGTTTTAGTGAGCCGTCTTTTTTTCTCCTTCTCCGAGTTCGTGATATTCTTCAGGACAGAACAAAACAAAACAGAAGAAAATAAAGAACACACATTACATAATTACAAATTTCTATCCTACTTTTAATCATCAACCTAAATCCTCGCGGCCCACGAAATCGAAACTTTTTCGTTTACCGGAAAAAAAAAACTTAGATCAGAGTTTCTTCTCCAATCATCGACGGCCGACGCCGGCAATTTCGGCGGCGTACGTAGGAGATGAAATATCGTAGGAAACTCGGTGGTGTCTGCGGCGGCGACGTCGTAATTTCGTGGAAGACGTTCTTCTGGTTCGTCGTTCTTTTCGTCTTCTCCTTCGTTCTTTTCTCTACAATGTTCGTCTTTAAAGGTAAATTAATGACCCGAACAGTTTTTTATTTATTTTCAAATTCGAACGTTTTTAAAAAAAAAATTATTTAACAGAAACTGAAATTAAATTTAGCAGGGGAGTTTCGTCCGGTGGTACGTTCGACGATAAGCTTCTCAACGGCCAGGGCGGTTCTCGGCGAGTCTTTAACGCCGTCTCCGGCGGTTTCGATTCGTGAGGCGGTGATATTACCCGAGCAAACACTAGTTTTCCTAAAATACCCTCAGTCTCTTCGGTTATTTACCAAAGACGATCTCGTTTGCGTTTTCTCCGCCGGCGGCGATTCGTCGAAGCTACGGAAGGAGCATCCAACGGCCATCGACAGCGACAAATTCGGCGGTCAGATCATACGGTGTCCTGAAACGCCACGTGGTTACACCATATCGCTTGCCGTTTCGAGATGGACGACGGATGATCACCTCCCTGCTGGCCCCACTCACCGGTGGGATTGGCTGGTTTATGACGCCATGATCGACCACGATAACTCCACGGTGGTTTTTGTCAAAGGGCTAAATCTACGGCCAGGAAGAGTTGCTGACGTGTCGAGATACGAGTGCGTGTACGGCTGGGATTTCGCTAAACACAACCGGTTGATAAGAGCAGACGTAATCTCGGCGGCACAAGAGATCGTACGGTGCAGAACACCATTAGCTGTGTTAGACGGCCCAAAATCGGTCCATGGGCCGGTTAAAGTCTCGGTTAGAATCAAAGGAGGGACCGGAATGCTTCCATCGATCGCTCAACCGGATCGCAGTCCGGGTCGGATCATTCACTCGCCGCGAAGGAAACCGTTCGAGATATGCGTTTGCACCATGACCCGAAACGCAGCCTCGGTTCTAAGGGAATGGGTGATGTACCACGCCGGAATCGGTGTTCAACGGTGGTTCATCTACGACAACAACAGCGACGACGACATAATCGCCGAGATCAAGGATCTCGAAAGTCGCGGTTACAACATTTCGAGACATTTCTGGCCGTGGATTAAGACTCAGGAAGCCGGATTTTCCAATTGTGCGATTCGAGCACGGAGCGATTGCGATTGGATATCGTTTATAGACGTCGACGAGTTCTACTACATCCCTTCCGGTCAAACCCTTACTAGCGTCATCAGAAATTACACTGCCTCCGGTGAGATCGGTGAAATTAGAACGCCGTGCCACAGTTTCGGGCCATCGGGTCTGAAAAATCGGCCTCGTGGTGGAGTCACGGCGGGATACACTTGCCGTGTGGCTTTGCCGGAGAGACACAAGAGCATACTCCGGCCAGAATCGATGAACGCAACGCTTATCAATGTTATCCACCATTTTCACCTCAAAGATGGATTCACGTTTGCTGACGTGGATAAGGATACTATGGTAATTAACCACTACAAATATCAAGTTTGGGAGGTTTTTAAGGAGAAGTTTTACAGGAGAGTCGCGACATACGTGGCGGATTGGCAAAACGAAGAGAATGTCGGGTCGAGAGATCGGGCACCCGGTTTGGGAACCCGACCCGTTGAGCCACCTGATTGGGCGGAGAGATTCTGCGAGGTGAGAGATACGGGGCTTAGAGATCGGGTGTTGGAGAACTTCAAGGATACTAAAACGCAGCGTTTACTGTGGGAACAAGCAGAGGACCATTATAGGATAGCTCGAAAGTAAAATAAAAAAAAGACAGCTTAATAAAGCCCATTAGTTATAATATTGCATAGTTTCTTTTTAAATTTCATTCGTGGAAGATATTTTTGACACTCGCGGATTTTTAGCCTAGTAGTGAAGTAAAAATATGGCAGTTAAAAAAAAAAAAAAAGTTAGTATGGGAAGATGTACGTTAAAAACAGAAAGAAAATCAAATGTATTTAGCAAAAAAAAATCATTAGGCCCAACAAAAGGCCCAATTCAAAAGTAGGCGTAGCGAGGAAATCAAGATTTAAAAAAAAAAGAAATCCGACCGTTGGGAGAAATATTATCTTCCTTCCTGTGTTTCCTCTTTCCGGAGCGTTCTCAGGAATCAACAGGAAAACTCGAACCCTAAATCCAGAGAAATGGTGAATGAAACACCATCCAGAGTTACTTATCGCTCCGGAGATGGATCGAACGAAGCAGCGATCGCGAGGGAGAAGAACGGTGAGAACGCAGACATTTTCATCAGCCCGAGATTCAAATCGGCGGCGGCTATGGCGGGTTGGGACGAGGAGGACCTGCTAATCGCTACTTTCGTGGTGGATGATACCCCTGAAAGAAGCTCTTCAAAGCGAAGGAGACGATCCAATTTGCTTTTTAAAACAACCCCACCTTCTTCGGGTTCAAGAAGGTAACCAAGTTTTGATTTTCTTTAGGCTTCTTCTGATTTGGATATATCAATCTGCTTTTTTTTTCAGTAACTCTTGGATATGGGTTTTATGAAATTCGTTCAATTCCATTTTTTGTTTTTTTTGGTCAGGAAGCAGCGGATTAAGCAAAGTTCTATTCCGTTACCTGTTGTTGATCTTGATGAAGTAATCAGGCGTGAAGGTACTTTCGTTATTGATCTTCAGCTTTCATAACGATTATCGAAAAATAAAAAAATATGGTTTGTTGGAAACATTAGTATCCATGAAATTAGACACAAATATAGTTTTTTTTTTCTGATCTGTTGTGGTTGTAGAAGAAAAATCTGCAGAGAAGAAGAACAAGAAGAACAGAGATACCAAAACAGATACACATGAAGAGAAGAGAATAGAAAAGAATGAGAAGACAAAGTCAGAGCAGAAGAACTCAACTTCTGTTGTGCTTCCTTGCATAGATAAGCTTCGAGACGAATTGTCTTGTGCAGTATGAATCTGAATCATGAGACTGTTTTTTTTTCTTTTTCTCGTGATTTCTTGATTTGGGTTCTTAAAGTTGGAATTTTGTTTTGTTGATTCTGCAGATTTGTCTTGAGATTTGCTTTGAGCCAAGTACTACAACTTGTGGACACAGGTAAATCAACACACACGCACAACTCAGAATTATCCTCTCTTTTTTTTTATTAATGGTGAATTGGTATTGAATTGTTCAATTTTGGGTCTATCTAGCTTCTGCAAGAAGTGTTTGCGATCTGCGGCGGATAAGTGTGGAAGGAAATGCCCTAAATGCAGGCAACTTATTGGGTAAATAGAATCAAATTTGATGAGTTTTAGTTTGAAAGATTAGAAATTTACCTGACAAGGCTATTTCATCTATGCAGAAATGGAAGATATTGTACGGTCAATACGGTTCTTTGGAACACAATCCAGCTTTTGTTTCCTAAAGAAGTCGAAGTACAGAGAGCTGCTGCATCTGCTAACTTGATAGGCAAGGAAACGCCGAGTCCTAGAAACCCTAATCAAAGGCTAAGAAGCAGAAACAGAGATCAAGATAGGTTGCAAAGAGAGGATCTTTCGAGATTACTTGTATCTGAAGAGAGAAGCGAAAGGAGGAGAGTGGCGAGTATGAGGTTGGATCAAGATAGGGATGCTGCATTCGCATTGAGGTTGCAGCGGCAGGAATTCGCGTCTGCGTTTGGCGTTACTGCGGCGTCTGGGGCAGCAACTTCTTCATCGGCTTCTAATCTGTCGCTGGCAAGAGCTAACCTGCGAGCTATGGCGTCAAGGGCTGTTCGCAGGCAAGGATGATGATCATTTATCATAACAATCATGTGTTAACATCATCAGCTTTAGTGTGACACTAATGGATTGACCTAAACCTGACTCGGATCTAGGCATTCCTACAAAGCATATGTACCACAAAACTATTCGTGTAACACATTAGAGATCTCCGCTCCACAAAACTAAAATCATCTGGATAAATTTAATAGGGGTCAAAAATTATTGGACTATATAGTTAAAATAAATTTAATAGGGGTCAAAAATTATTTTGAACTAGGGTCAATTTAAAATATTTAACAAAAATTACATCAGTTTTACAAATTTCACATGGGTCACTTTAACTGCCTCCGCCACTGTTTGTCATAATGAAAAAACAAGAGACAAGTTTACATATCCACTTGTTTGTGTTAAGAGTTATAGTTTTCAAACTAATAAGACAGTAAAAAATAAACTATTTTGGTTAGAGATTGTAATGTTTGTTATATTTGACATTTTTTTCTTTCTCTTAACGTATTATAATTTGTTCTGTTCTTTATTAAAAAAAAATGTATATATTTGGATAAACTTTGATCGAGTTGGCCAATTGACTTCCCTTCATTGCCCACCATGAACTATGAGTCGCTTTCAAAACTCCATATCTAATTAAAATTTTGACTTTGTTTTGGCGTTTCTGAATCCAAAATCCTGCAACAAAAATAAATACTACCAAATTGACGATGGATTAGCTCTTTCATTTCTAAAAGAAAGATGACATCTATATTTTTTTTCCCTTTTAAACTAATGTCAAAGTCAGAATCACATATAATCAAGAATCGCTTTCTTGATCAAGCCGGCAAGCAGAAAGAGAGGACAAAGAATTAAACAATATACAATAGACCAATAGTCACAGACTCACAGTAATGTTTTATAATTCTATACCTATATAAACAGACCACTTTTCAACAATACAGCAAATAACACATCCGAATCTTCTCTCGTTCATCGACCTTAATTGAAAACGAAGCGTTTTCAAACAATGTCGAACAAAATGACCAAGAATGTATTTCTTCAGATGATTTTGGCTTGTCTGGTGTTGGCATTGATGATTGCGATGGTCTCGGCTCAATACGACAACGACAACGCAAACACACCAAACTCTGCCGTCATTGTTGCCGCCGATATCTTCACTGGCTTGGCCGTAGCCGCCGTGGCTCTGGTGGCTGGTTTCATCTACTGAGTTACGCAGCTCGTTGTTTTGGTTTTTCATGGCATTTTTGTGACTCAACTCGTTTTTTCTATATTTTTCTCTGTTTTTAACTTGTTTGATCGCTTTTGTGCGTGATATAAGAATTTAAAATGATTATTTTTGGGGGGTTCTCTTAATGGAGAAGAGATTTACGTCAACTCATTTGTTGGCAATTTGATATACAATAAAATTCATTAACCTGGACCAAATCATACAAAAATCATCATAGTAGTCTGGTCCGACCAATCGAGCTCTTTGTAACATAAAGAGAGAAACACAAAAATACAACACAAGACAAATAAAACTCTTGGAGAAGTTTGAAACCGCAACAAAACTCTCCTGATCTCATCCCTAAAATCCCTAATCAACCCACCTGACCGATTGAAAATAAATCTCGGTCATTCATTCGAACGTTTAGGGCCGGGTTGCGATTTTCTGCTCACGGAGCGGTCAAGATCTGCGAGCTGAATGTTGTTATATCATTCGACTGCAAAAAAACTCAGTTTCTGTGTATTCTGCTTTTGGTACGGAAACGGAGGTCGTCGTTGTTCACCTGCGAGATCTTAAGTGTCAAAGAGATGTAGCCTAAAGCAGCTACGGCGTAGAATACTTTGTATGGAGCCAAGTCTAGGCCAGAGAAGAAGCAGTAGTAGCCGGCGAGGAGATAGATGTGATGGGGGCGGAGTTGGTGTCCCAAGAGAGATGGGAAAGAGCGTAGGATGCTAGACTCTGGTCTTGAGTTCAGTATTCCGTGGAAGATCACGCCAACGCAGAGAGCCGAGTCAGCAAACCAAGGGAAGCTTTGTCCCGTTCCAATCCGCTATAAGAAAGATGCTATTAAAACATCAGTCCGGCCTTTTTAGGTATTGGCATACGTTAAAAGCACGAAATAAACCATTTTTACTTATCGTATTAGAGTCATCGGTATTGAATCTAAGAAAGCTCTATTGTGAACATGAAAAGAGTACCTGGAACCAAGCGGCAAGAGAGGGTACGAACATCAGAGCTGCAAGGAGATGCAATATTAGTAAGCCGTGCCTATGGTTGAAGATGTCTGCTTGTGTCTCAACAAATGACTTTTCAGACAAGTCTACTGATAAGGGTTCTTGTCTGGTTGAGGTGTGTCGAGTTTTCCGCTCGGCTTCATTTTTCTGATCGACTGGTTCCTTCCTCCTTGATGCCATCATGATACTTCCATGAAACAAAAAAATGAAATTGACCATTAGCTACGATTGCCTCTTACTGATTTCCGATTCATGATTTTCTTTCTATTTATCTGAGTTTGAATTTTTCTGGATCAAATACTGGTTTTTTACAATTATTATCGATTGTGTAAATATTGAGGCATCTTCCTATCTCACATGACAAATTTGTAAGGACAGAAATCTTGCTTACCAGCACATTGAGTTATGGCAGCAAAGGGCATGAGAGGCGAGGAGTACAAAAAGACCCAAAGCCGGATGAACAAAGGACACCAAGGTAACCGCGACTAGTGTCATAACAATTGTTGTGTTGAGCTTCAGAATTCGGATTGCCTGCTTCAAGAAACAGAATCTCACTAACTCATTCTGATAATAAAACTAAGCCAATAGAAGATGCTAAACTAAGAGCATATGTTTTTCATGTTATGCAAGGCGTCGGACAGAGATGGAGCTTTTGAATTCTAGTTTGCAGTTAATATTAGACGGACAGAAGTGAAAAAGCAAACCTTTAAACAGACGAAACTCGAAGCAAGTATAGAAAACCAATGAAGAAAAGCAAGAGAATAGTTTCTTCCCAAAGCTTGGCACCTGCTACCCATTGACGCTTATTCAGTTATTTCTGGACAGAGTTAAGTAGTTTTAAATTTAAACCAAAAAAAGTGATGAAAGCCAAGCAGTTACCTTGATTTTACAGTGGTGTGGATGAAGGCAGACCCTTGGAAGACAAATTTAGAGACAATAATTAACACACTGATGAAAGCATTGGCAACCAAATAACAGATCAACGAGACCATTGTGAAGCTTGTGAGGGGAGGAATTGGTTGAGCCATTAGGAAGGAGAAGAACAAGGAGCTTAGAAGAGGGAAAGCAGCTAGAAGCAGGAATGGAGATGGCATTTCTAAGTTGTACTCTACAGCGGAGAGCAATGGTGGCACTGATAGTTTGTGGTCCCATTGATTAGCTTGCCGCATAAGTGTAAACAATATAACAGAAAATGCGAAGCCAACTATCTGCAATATCGGATACACGTGAAGAAAGGTTCAGTCACTCATACATCAGAGAGCTACCTCGTATCCAAAAACAAAAGGCTATCATGTTTAGAGAGGAAGTTTTCCGGCAAGATAAACGCATGAATACACACACGTACGTGCGCGGTGATAGTTTATGCAGCACAGTACTATAACATGCATGATTAGTATACTGTGATCTGTGAATGCGTACATCTGATGCTCAAGAGATTAGAGATAAGCTTACCTGAGGACCGTATAGAAGTACAAATCTGCTGGACATGGCAGGAGCAGAGACTTGAATGCTTGCAGTGTATGAGCAATGAGGGTCAACCTGCAGAAGGGCCAGAAAAGAGAAAAAACATTTGAGTGTTCTGTTTCACTGAGGATAACAGAGACTAGCTATGTGTAAGAGACTTCTGACCAGTAGCATAACAGTAGTTTTCTCAGAACTCTGAGAACTCCAAAGAGCTGGTGAAGAATCAATAACTATCGTCTCACTGTAGAGATTTGGAAAAACGTGAAGTCCAGAAGCAGAATCCCAGGCAAGGGCAACAGGTGGGAAACAACGCAATTTGCAAAGCTCTGAAAATTGAACAATGTGTGGTAAATAAAATAAAAGAAAGAGCTAACAATGATCAGATTTATAATAAGATAGGGGAATGAAAATAATTAAATTTACGAACTGAAGACTAATTTATCCAACAGAACTGAAAATCTTGACAGATGCTGACCAGAAGATAAACAGCCAAAACTATGAGCAAGAAACTATCAAAAGAAAGATCTGTAGGATTGAAGAGAGAGTTTCGAATTCTTACTATCCTTGTCCAAGTCTCCTGTCTCCCCATCTGGTAGACCAAAAGTTTTAATTCCACATCCAGCAGTTTTCAGAGACAGTGTTATGGGCAGTAGACCTAAGCTGATAGCAAACGATAGATTGTAAGCTAGAGGATGGTCCTCCTTCAAAAATATGTCCTGCAGAAAAGTAGTCCACAGCTGAAATCAGTTAACCAATCGTTTCACTAGCGTAATTTCAAAACACAGGAAATGCAAAGGAAGTGTGGCCACTTTTAAGAATGATAACCTTTGCCCAGTAAGCAGATAAGAGCATTGATTGAGATGAGACCTCCATGGTCCCTTCTTCAGGGTTAAAGAACTGCCCTACTGCCATTGAAACCGCCACAGGAGGTTTACCGGAAACTGCCTGTGCAATAGAAGGTCTCATTTCAGTTACACGCTTTTAGTCGTCTGAAAACTGCTGACATTTGAAAGAAAGCAAAGGTATCGAGATGAGCAAATACTTCGCGAGGCGCAACTGAGATAGTCAAGAATCTGAATCCATGCATGTCTTCAGGCCCTAGCCTCAGCACTGCAGATGGGGGAGCTTGCTCGGTCTGGCTCCCTGGTTCCGACTAATAAACATATACACAAAGAAAAATCTAGTTAACGAAAAATGCTTATCTGATCTTCTTTCCTCTGAAAATGTGAAGACAAAATGCAGATAGGAAATAAAAGTTGACTGTTACAGAACATATCCAGCAATGTTGTAGTTAAACTAGGAAGCAGGGGTATTTTTATTTGTAGCTGTCTCACGTACCGGGGACGTAATTAATTAATTACTAATTAATCCCCTATATTATTTTGACAACGTGAATCCAGTATATATCACCTGTTTTGGTGCAGGGCCTGCCGGAATGAGAACCATCTTTGATGTAACTTCTAAAACCCTTTCACAAACTGGCAAATTTGAATCTGATTTCTCCTTCTCAGGCCATAGATGGAGTCTTACTCCAGAACAAGGCGCCAGATTTGTAACAAAGGTAAAGTGGTTCTTTCCATTTGACCCCTATAGTACAGAAAAAGTGTCATGGGAGTTCGATACTGACATCTAAAGTAATATACAAGTCTAAAGTAGCATCCCTAAGTGAATCCTATCAGCACAGACCAATAATTCTATGTCCAACCAGCGCCTTCTCCCATCCATTGCCAAAATTGTAACAGTACTTGTTTGTATGTACAGATCCCTATCAAGAGCATCATCCCTCCAATCCAGGGCACAGGTAGACATTTGTGATTCAGAGCCTAGAAAGACAGACAGCACAATGTTAAGAGAATACATCTACTTACAAGTAATATGGGCACCTAATTAAATTGTTCTCATAATAAATCATTGCCTCAAAAATTGTTTGATCAATAAGATACCTCTAGCTTTGTATATTTGTATTACTTGACAACGTATACCGATAGAGGCTAATAACCCCCAAGATCAGACAAGCGTATAAATTTAATACAAGGAATTTGTATCCTTTGTTTGAGAACTTCTATTCTAAGAAAACAAGATATACATATGTTCAGGGTAGAGATGGTATTATTACCCTTTGAGGCCAACATGGGTACCTCATGAGAGACTTTCATGGGTGTCATTCCATTGAAACTTTGTGATAATGAACTTTGAAGCATTCTGGTCAAAACCCAGAGTCTCTGTTGAGTATCAGAAAATGGCTGACTAGTTTTCGAGTCCACCAAACTAAGAAGCGTATGTGAAACCTGCATGGCATGCGAATCTTCAAATTCATTGAACATGGCATTTTCCAGATTAGAAATTAGGGATTTTTGTACCTACTTGAATAACCAATTGGTTACACCACAGAATAGCTTGATGTTCCATTGACAGCCACACATTTTTCATGCTTGTACTACTTATCATAAAGCCATGACTTGAAGGGACAATGCCATCAAGTGACTCTAACTTCGATCGCACCTGAGGCCGAAGGGAAATATTAAGCTTCAATAAGACATTCAAATCTCATTACAATTCCTGAAATAGGCGACTTGCTCGCTTTGCATAAAGTATGTTATTTGAAGAATTGGAACTAACATACAATCAAAGAGAAGACCAAGGCATAAAGAAAGGAGCAAGCAACAGGCAAAAACCAAAATACTTGTGGATATTTTCAGACCTGATAATCATTGTAGCCACCAGCAATGGATACAACAACAACTCCAGAGAGTAATGGGTCAGATATGTAACTTCCCCCAGGGGATGTTTGTACTTCATACCCTCTTTTCCATTCTCGGTTCACTCGAGCAAAGTAATGCCCCAAAGATGGCTGCAATGCCAGAGGAGGTGATCTGGATGAAATTAGATACATAAAAACCTAAACCATGTCTTTGGCGAGTAAAACTTGTTAAGCATGGAGAGAACTTACTGGTGCGGACTTGAGAGTGTTAGAATGGTTTGCACAGCTAATTTCCGCAAACGAGGATGGACTGCAGCAGCTCTGGCAACAAAACCACCCATAGAATGGCCAACCAATATCACATTACGTGGTAAGTTACTGGAGGCAGCAGCACCTTCTCTTTCTCTGGTATCATGAGATTCCTTATATTGATCTAGAATCTGAAGAAAACGAGTGGATAAGAATCACTTGGAAACAAGACTCAAAGCAGTATGTTCTGTTATCTTAGAGAACTTTGCTTGATGAAACTGTTAATGGTTCTGTATTTTTAGTTAAGAATGTCATGAAGAGAATGAAGCAAATTTATCAAAAGTCCTACCCTATGAATGGCATATACGACATATTCAGTGTGCTCCTCAAGTATGCGACCATCCATTGCAGAATGTTCGCCTTCAAGATCCACAGCAAACCAATCTAGTCTATTACTGTACTGACTAGGCATATCATATTCTACAGACTCTGTATCTGCTCCTTCCCCGCGGAACAGAGAAGCTTCCTGGTAGAATGTGCGCTCAAATGGGCCCCCCTGATATGCTCTATCAGATTCTGCTGCCACAGACCTGACCTGTATGAACACCATAAGAAACAAGGCCTATAAGGAGGTTCCCAAGGTATTTCACATTATTCTGGAGTTCAGGAAACAAGTGGCAACCCCAAGAAAAAAAATATGCTAGTTAAAGAATTCCCAACTTTGGCTTAACAAAAAAATTTCTAATACTTAATGCTTGTATAGTGGCGCCATTTAAGCTCTATACTATAAATGGGTTGTTTCTAGTTTTAGAAGCTCAAGAAAGGAAACGATGATCCTTGCCTGCTTGTAGCTACCGGCATTGCCTGGAATGAAAAGAACTGGAACTCCGCTAAGTTTATTGAGGTGTTCCTTAAAATCAATCTTCCTCCAGCCTTCATGGTAAAGATAGAGTCCATATCTTCCAGAAGTTGCATCGTCCGTCACAGAGATAGGAATGTAAGTGGGATACATGTAAGTCATACTACAACCATTCTTTATAGGTTTTAGCAGACCAAACAAAGCCGCAAGCCCAATCCATGCCGCTAAAATCACAACGCCAACTATCCTCAACTTTGGTCGAACGCCTTGACCGCTCATAGCAAATCTTATACCCCACATTTCAACCTTATATATCTGCTTAACAGCATACCAAAACCCTGCCCTTCCAACAATAAAAAAAATAAAAATATTAAAATTCAAACTCACTCATAAGAAAAACAGACAACCAAACAAAACATATAGCTACTAAAACGAGTATGCACTTGATTCACACAAGTGAAGAACCATAAACAGTAAAGTTGAGTCCAACTGTGAGTATATCCCTAAATAGTTAACAACCAAACAAAATTCCACTATAAGCTGCTGAAACGAAAAACATTATTAGCTTAGATCTCAAATCAGTGCACGGTAACATGAACCAAATTATAAAGAAGAAAAACTGAAACGATACAAATCAGGAAACAAAAATAAAAGCAATCAACTAAAATTAGCGCACAAAAAATGGGAATCAAATGAAACTAGTCAATGACAAAGAAAAGGAAGCTTAAAATAGTAACAGTAATATAGCAGAAGGAAAGAAGAGTAATAAATAACACATGAAGCCATCAGCGACATATGGCGCAAAAAGGGAGCATTTATAGTTGGATCTCGCCATTAATGCGAAGCTATGAGCTTAAATTGGTAATATCGATGAGTTATATAGCTTTTTTAGCTCAGAACCCGTGATTCAGAGACGCAGAGTCATTGATGGGTGAGAACTAACCGGTCAAGAAGATGGCGAGAGAAACCACAAGATGTCCGGTGAGAAATTGAACCGCCGGTTGAGAAGGGATCGAAGCACGGTGCGACGGAGGTCAGGTTCTTTGCTCAAATCGAGGAGGGCGAATAAAACGGAGATCCTGCGCTAATCGGGTCCGGGTTTGGATAATTGATTAGGAGTCGGGTTAAACCATAACTAGTGGGCCGTATTTGGACTATGGCCCGACTTTACTAACGGATATTATAAAAGAAAAACCAGAATAATAAAACAGATTAATATACGGTAAAGGAAATAAGTTAGGGTTTTGACCAAAGATTTAGCAACAAGAAAAGAAGAAGAGGAAAAGAAAAAAAGTCACAGAAAGAAGAAGAAGAAGACAACCTTCATCAATGACAAAATCAGCATCGTCCATTCCTCTGGATTTAGAGTTTATGAGGGAGTTTCCAGAAGAGATAGCTGGGATTTTGGAACCGAGTTCATTTTTCTACCATATCAATGTATGAGATAGCTGGGATTTTGAGTTATTGTGTTTTAGGACAATTAAAAACAAATCAAACAATTCTAAATTGATATGGTACACAGATCAACTTCTTAAGTCTGCGTTTGGTTCGGCTCGGTTTATACCAAAAACATGGACCGATGGACGTCCTTGATATGATGATATACAAAAGCAGGAACACTTAATAAATATAAGAACGTATAATATATAGTTTAATATACGGGAAATACCCCGAGACAACAAAGGCTTTGAGAGTCTTGACTCGACCCATCTCACAAATTAACACCTCTCTAAACTAACTCTACTCACAGTGAAAAAAGAGAACCCCTCGCTTGCCTTCTAAGGTAAAACTGTGTGAAACAAAACCGGGTTAGTTTTCAGTCCACCATTTTTTTTGATTCCTGGAGTTTCCCTAGTATGAGAACTCGTGGCCACGGAGAGAGATGTATTTCTTGACCCAGATGGCAATATCTTCTGCACAAGCCTGAGCTTGTGGAGTCCTAAGAAGCATGTCGAGGGTTGCAAACTCGTGAACCGCGTCTTTGTACTCCAGCACGGGAGCATCTACATTGACCTTCCTTAACTCTTCTGAGTAAGCGATGGCTCGGTCTCTCATCCAGTCATGCTCTGCAACAATGGTTAGTGTCGGTGGTATGAACTTCAGCGGTGGGCCTCGGCCTGGAACGAGTGGGTTCGCTGCCGGGTGGTCCAGGCTGAATTCCTCTTCTGGTAAGAAAAGCTTCCAAGCGAGAATGCACATGGGTTTGTCATAGAAGTAGGAGTTTGCTTGTTTGATCTCGGACTGTGTGGGAACGCTACCGATGAAGAACGGGTACATTAAGACTTGAGCCACAACCTTGACAGGGTCTAGATTTTGACCAGCTTCAATGGCTTTGCGGGATACGTAGTCTGCTATGTTGGCACCACAGCTCACACCAAGTAGCACACATCTGAAGTTTTCAAATTTTGAGAAGTCACAGAACTCAGTAAGATTGGTTTTCACCTGAATCACATGAAAGCAACGATCTACACAATCTTATAAAAGTATAAACAGAAATTATTGCTCTGAACACTCAGCTGGGATCTAATTTCGGTATCCTTAGAAGTTCTTAAGGACCAAGAGAACACTTAAGTCCTTGAATTACGTGGGATCAGCGATCATTAAAATCTGTAAAAGAGGTGTTGGTGTGGCATATGACATGAATCCCATTTGACATATGAAGCGCATTTTCAGGAATCTGAATCCGTAAGTAGATGTTTTTTCTATAAAAAAAAAGCTTGCTAATCTATTTCTAAGAAGGTTCCCGGAATCAAAAGGATCGAATTTACATATTGAGCATGTACTAGGCCAAAGAAATCAACGAAGACCAATACAAAGCCATATTTCATGCCAATGGATAAGAGGAGAAGCAGCAACAGAAATCCCCAAAGGAAGCAAGTGACTTTTGACAAATTTCAATACATGATAAGGACCTACAAAGACTATCGGGGTGAGGAATGAAGCTGAACTTAGCACCAATACTAAGAGACAACAATATATTTTATCAGACCCTTCCACTAGTAAATCACAGATCAGAGAACATAAAGGACATTGCATAGCAAACGAATTGACATTAAAGGTTAGATTTTCAGCTGGAGAAACCTATATAGGCAGGCAGGCACACACATAGACATTATGGTTAGATTTTCAAATCTTCATCATCCTTTCTCGGTGATAGTTCTTGACTCTCTTTCTCTCTCACTAGTTTCTTTCTCAGAGCTAAGTACACTATCTGAACAACAAATTGAAATTCCTTTAATTTCAGAAGCAATGCAAATGGAAAGACTTTGTTTACCTGGAGGGATCAGCATGAGTTGCGAGCCAAGGCTCCACCATAGATGCACCAAAAGCATCAACTATATGCTTATTCACTTCTGATTTCTTCACCTCTCCTCCAGGTCGCCGAGAATTATCCATCGATTTATTGCATTCGGCAAGATTCGCCTGCTTCCCCAGCCATTGCAACACCTTGAATCCGTCCTCATACGCCGCCGGGTACCGGTTCTCAGGCGCAAGCCGGTACCCGACGGCCAAAACAATGACATCGCAGTGCTTCGCCATCCTTCTGCAGAAGAAATCATTGGCCACTGAGTCATTGCTTCCACTTACCCATCCACCACCGTGGAACTGCAACATCACGGGGAGTTTCCGAGAGTTTCCAGCCGACGACGACGGTGAGTACCCTCTGTACACGTCGGAGGACCCCGCTCCGATATTCTCAGGGGAGGAGGACCCGGTGGTGTAACCGTAACTGTTCCTCCTGGATTCTGCCTTGTGAGACAACAACGAATTAGACGAGCCGTAGCTGTTTCTTCTAATAAGAAGATCCGATCCGGCGAGATGGTTGAGATTTCGAGCCTTACCGGAATGGTTACCGGCGGCGCTCGGTTCGAGAGGCGTGAGAGCGGATTCGGGAAGGAAAATACGTACGGACAAAGAAGTTAACGGATCGATATGGATATCTTTGGTGGCGACGCCGTCGGTGAATAACGGGTTCGGGGAAGTGACGGATTCCTCTGGTCGGGTCGTAACGCCGAACGGATCCGAGGAGGAGTCGTCACCGGCGGACTGAATCCGGTTCTGCAAACGGTGCTTCAAAAGGAACTTGAAGAAGACACTGTAGAGCTTGACACCAACGCTCGGCATTTTCCTTTTCCGGTTCCGGAAACTCGAATTTGGAAGCCCCCTTTTCGTGACTTTACAGAGATTGCGGATCCATGGAATGGATAGAAGAAGAAGAAGCGAGTTTAAGGTGGAAATTGCATCAGATTAGGGTTTCTGAAGACTGAAGATTGCTTCAATCTGGAGCTTCGATAGAGGTGAAAGATGAGCGTAATAGAGACAAGGAGGTTAGACAAACAAAAATAAAGCAAAGAAGCTTAGGTGGGAAGAGAGTGTGAGATTAATAAATTTTAACCTTCCAAGGGCGATATTTATTTAATTTTTGGGGCCTTTAATTTTGTTCCTTTTATGATCGCTACTAAGTACGAATTAATTATTGTAAGGAATTACTTATTTAATCGTTTTCACTCTACACACTCTCAAAGTATACAGTCTACTGTCAAATTTCGCCCAAGAGCGTTAAGTAAGTATCTTGTTTAATTAGTTTAATACGTTAATACGAATGATATAGTTGGATTAGTTACAACTAACAAAACATAAGGGGTTTGAATTGAAATTTCCTAAAAGAATGCTCCGATAGCTTGGATGATGGATATGGTAATTAATTTAATTAAAATAAAACAAAATATGGTTTTACTTAAAAGACCCTAGAGATCGTATATAGACGGTGATTTGCATTTTGTAGCGATCAAGTAAAGAATGACTTGAACCGGTCTGATGTCTTTCAGCATGTGTTAGTATAAAACTAACAACAGCTTAAAGTTAGCTTTAGCTTGCCCAAACAGCTGCAACTTTGGGAGGAGATTTGTGAAACCATAGATATGGGCTTGAGTATGAAGTAAAGCGCGATTAAACAAGGAGAAGACATAATCCCTTATGGACTGAAACGCTTTGTCGACCAAAGATTTGACCTCTTTCATTTGAGCGGAATGTGCCAGATCTTTGTTGAAGAAGATCCGACTTAAATATATATTAAAAAAAATAAAAATTAATTATATTTTAAAACAACTATCTACCATATTAAATATATGTTTAATAAAAAAATTTACCAATAGTTTGAAATGCCTTTGATATAAATAGTTGAAACAATTCTTTTAGATTTTCGTTACACAAAATAGAAGGTTTAGAACTATCCTAGTTCAAAATAGTCGAGGAGAGAAGGCCATCTCTCGTTATTTTGTCAGTTTTGCGCTGGAGAAATGAATGTCATTTATCCATGAAGATGATGGAGTTTTGTTCTCTCCAAATGATGTAGACGATCACTTGGAGAAGGATCGATCTTCATAAGATTTGTCATGTTATGAACAATCTGAAGTATCCACTAAATAGCATTGTTTACGTGTCTAGGAGGTGCGTGGCCAAGAAATGTTGCAAAGAAAAGACAAATATCCTCTATTCGAAGACACTCAAAGAACAAGTGGATGTGTAATTCATGCCCCGAATGGAAAGAAGGTATAAGGGAAAACGCAATACCTAAAATTAATAGTATGTCTCTGGTTTGTAATTTTTTTTTAATGGTGAGCCATAAGATGAAAACGAACCGGGGAACAAATAGTTTAAACTAGAGAGTCGGACTAGTGCCACTCGGCCAAAACTTGAGTATTCCAATTGGCATTTCAAGTTCTTTTAATAGAGTATGTTGGAAGGTAAGTCGACGCAGTTTTCCAAAAAAAAAAAACTCATGAGTCTTCTCGACTGAATAGGTGATTGTTGTTCCGCTAGAAACTATGACTTAAAAAAGAACTAACTGTTATTTCGAATTGTTGCAGCTACTCTCAAGGCATGCAACGGGTATGTTCGTTTGCCTGCCGCAGGAGGCTGCGGCTGCGGCCCATCGGTGTTCGTTTACCAGACGCAACTTCTTGCGGCCAAACGCAGCGGCTGGACGCTGCGATCTACGTTCAAAATTTCTGGACGCTGAATTTCTTCAGCGTTGTGTTGCGATCAGTCGCAGCGATCAGCCGCGCGGCTGCCAAACAAACAACAACGGTTGCGTCTAGCCGCAGACTACAGCCGTAGACGCCAGCGGCTGCCAAACGAACAGACCCAACATCACCAATAAGATCCAACATCACCAATAACGTAAGCGAAAGCTTATGCATTGTCCAAGTCATTTGCTGGCTTGGCCAAAAGCATTATTGTAAGGAATTTACTTATTCAATTCTTTTTCACTGTACACACAATCTACTGTCAAATGAGCGTTAAAGTATTCACTACGTTACTTAATACGAATGAGATAGTGGGGTTATCTGTAACTAACAGAACATAAGGGGCTTAAATTAAAAATTCCAAAAAGAATTCTCCAAATCCGATAGCTTGGATAATATATATGGTAATTAATTAAAAAAAAAAATATATGGTTTTACTTAAAAACCCCTGAAATTATTTATGCGAATCCTTAAACACACAGAGATCGTATATAGACGGCGATCAAGTAAAGAATAACTTGAACCGGTCTGATGTTTGTAGATGACCCATCTCTACTAACCTTGAAGCGGAGACGACTCTCGATCATTGATCCCATGGAAGCTTCTTCAGCTCAGGTGTGACTTGCTTCTTCATCTGGTTTCTCCTTCCATTTCGATTTTGCTCGATCTGGAATTATTCTCTGTCGGCGTTTTAAGCTTATCGGTTTCTTCTTCTCCCTTTGGAGCTCACGCGAATTTTCCCTAGGGTTTTGCCTTTTCTTTTGTCGAATTCGATGCTTATTTGGCCAGTTTAATGAAATCAGGCTAAAATTGCTGATATGCGAGAAAAATATGGGCGAGAGATTCGTGTTTTCGAGACTTCGAGCATTTCTCAGAAGCCAAGTCAAGCTTCTGGTGCTGGTAAGTTCGCGGAGAAGGAAGTGTAATGGTTTCTGGTTCTGGCTAATATTGCATTTTGTCTTTCTCTTATGAAATTTGACAGAAGAGGAATCTGATGAATTCTACGAGCTCACAGCTGCAGATTATTACCGCCTTTCGGCTACTAAGAAAGAAGGTAAGATTCTCTATGGAATCAGATGAATTTGTATGGTTTGGTATTACAATCTTGCATTTTCCATGGGAGTTTGCATATCGATTTGGGAAATTGATGATCGAATCCAACTGTTTTTGTTATCGTCTGAATGAATTGCTTGCCTTTCTTTTCTCTTGACTACGTAATACAAAACTCTTGTCATTACCGTAAAGAAGTCACCATCTTGCTTGTTTACTTCTTCTAACTTGTAAATTACATCTACAAAAGATAAATCCTTGAAGACAAGAAAACTCCGGGAAGCAGAAGAAGCTGCTCGTCGAGCAAAGCTGACTAAGGTTCTTATTACTTTCTACAACTTTTTTTGTCTTGTTTCATGCTTGTAACGTAGGTTTATGACCCCACTGACATTTATGAGCTGATACTATCTAGGCTGTAATCCGGGTTCGTTTTCCTGATAATCACACATTGGAGGCAACATTTCATCCCTCAGAAAAGATCCAATGCTTGATTGATCTTCTCAAAAGAGTAGTTGCCCATCCAGATATTCCTTTCTACTTGTGTATGTCTCCGTTACTCTAGATTCCAAAATTTATGTCTCTCAAGACAAGAATCCTGACAACGTACTATATTTTGCAGACACAACTCCTCCCAAGAAGCAGATAAAAGATTTCTCACAAGACCTCTACTCCGCTGGGTTTGTTCCTGGAGCGATTGTCTACTTTGCAAACGATCAACCAAAACGTTAGTTTGTGCCATTACCTTCACACATTACTATAGACTTCCCCTTTCTCTAGGAAACTTGTATTGCACTGCAATATGTATTGGATTATAGATTTAGCGAGTGAGAACTGTTTTAGGGACCGAAAACTACCCCTGTGGAACTGTCTGAAAAACTTGCAAACTTAGGAAAGAAATAGCTCGACGAGAAGTTAAGGATCAATTGAGTACATAAGGAACAATAATCTTAGAAGGCTGGCTAAGTCGGGTGTGTCAGATAGATTCTATGTTGGACTATAATCTTTAATTCCCGAAAAAAATAGCTTTATGTACTACTCGAAAAGAGTTTGTTGGGAAGAGAACTGAGCGCTGAATTTACCTTTTAATGGTCTTTGACTCTTTGCAGATGATGGTGCTAGTACAAATCCTTATCTTAATGAAGAGATGTTATCACTGAAAGATGTAGAGGCCATGACCAAAGCGGAGGAACCGGTTGAGCCATCTTCAGAGCCAGCCACGACCGACACTGGTCTTGTACCGGTTGACCAAGAGCCTAAACCCGTGGAGAAAAAGACCACAAAGCCTAAGTGGTTTAAAATGTGATTGAACATCGTTACCCACAGGAGAAAAATCATGTTGCCTTAAAAATGTGACGGTTCCAGACTTGCAGTGTGTCAGTCTCACAGTAATGTCTTGGCCTATATGGATTTTATGGGCCTAAAAGTGATTCCCATCTATAATTGACAGCATTCCTTCTTCTTTTCCTGTCTCGTGCTAAAGGAGTAGAAACTAGAAAGTAAATGAATGCGTTATGCTATGTCATATGATTTATAGATGGTGTACTCTAATGATATCGACAATGGCTAATCAAAAGCATGATACAGTTGAGGTATTACAACTTCAAATACATGGTAATAAAGTCTGTCTCAAACCCTGTCCCATGTCAGAATAGCCCAACCTTCTTGTGCTATGTAAATGGGCCTTGCAAAAGTGAAGCTCTTAAGTGGGATGGGTATTACAAACTGAGGCATCTCTCCCTCCATCTTGAGCTGTGTAGTGGGCTATGACTTTCTTAAAACGGAAAAATCAGTTATGTGCTCATTTTATCCTGTTGACTTTTCTTTCCCACAAGATATTTAAGCATGGATCATGGGATGCTCAAGCTCAACCACTACCACTCTCGATGCTGAAAATCATTACCCTTTCCATTTAATTAATTTATAATTATTCCCTTAGTGGTTTTTACGTAATTATGGAGTAACTTTGTTTTGACAACGATCCCTTTTTTTAATTAGTAATCTCCAGTTTTCTAATTATCTACAGAGCTATACTGTCTCTCCACCATTAGACATAACAATTCTCCAAGCTTTTTTGTTTTTTGGAACATAACAATTCTCCAAACTTCTGAATTATTTTGCCTTCGTCTTCTCTCGCCCGCAGCTAACGTATATTAGGTTGAGATCTCTTCTCGTTTTCTCACTTTATTATTCGGGTTTGTGTTATGTGATCCGTTTGATTCTGTAGCGACTCTCAACGAAACCCGATCCATTCAATTACTTATTCATCGCTATTCGTTTTTTGATTTTCGGGTTTTTACGGCTGTGACGTTAAGAGATTTCTGAATATTATCTTTCATAATTGTTTGGTTCATGATAAGCCAGTCGTAATTTGATAGCAGGGAACGATGATTCCGATTCCACTTACAAAATCTGAAATTCTTCTAGACATCATTGCTGAGTGTGTCACGTTTTGCTTTGAAGGTTAAGGCTTGTGGAAGATGGGTTCTTGCCAATGGCACGTTGAGAAGAGGTCTAGTTTGAGGAATGATTCGTTTTCAGACGGTCCTGTTTCTGAAACTGGGAGCCTCTCGATCATCGTGCTCGGTGCCTCTGGTGATCTTGCCAAGAAGAAGACTTTTCCTGCACTTTTCAATCTGTATCACCAGGTTTTTAACTCGAAAATCCTCACTATGTTTTTTGGTGTTAGATGCAACTGTGTTTTTGATGGGTTTTTCGTTACATGAGCAGGGATTTCTTAATCAAAATGAAGTCCACATATTTGGATATGCGAGGTCTAAGATATCTGATGAGGAGCTGAGAGATAAGATCCGTGGGTTAGATGATCCACCTTCTCGTTTTGTTGCATCTGACTTGTCTTTTTGATATAGATCATCTCTGAGTCGATGAAAGCTTATATTATGTAGATATCTTGTTGATGAGAAGAATGCATCCGAGAAAGCAGAAGCTTTGTCAAAGTTTCTACAGCTGGTTAGTCCATATATTTTTAGAGCATATTGATTATTACTATTGCAGTCCCTGTTTTTTTTTTAATATATATATGGTTACTGAAGACACAATTGCTGGTTCCAAATTTGATAGATTAAGTATGTGAGTGGCCCTTATGATTCTGAGGAGGGGTTCAAAAGATTAGACAAGGCAATTTCGGAGCACGAAATCTCGAAAAAGAGTTCTGAAGGAATCTCCAGGAGACTGTTTTATCTTGCACTCCCACCGTCTGTATACCCTCCTGTATGCAAGATGATCAAGTCATGGTGCACTAACAAATGTGAGCTACTGTTAAATTAACCAGCATCATTAGATACAAAAGATTAACCTGTGTGACTCTCATGCCTACACCTGTGACCAATATTTCATCATCGAATTAGGTTTCATTGTAATGCATAAGTTTAGTCATTTTGCAATTCCTCTTGTTTATACTGTCTCATAATATTCCAGCTGATCTTGGTGGATGGACTCGGATCGTTGTTGAGAAGCCATTTGGGAAGGACCTGGAATCTGCAGAGCAACTGAGTTCTCAGATTGGGAAGCTGTTCGATGAATCACAGATTTATCGTATTGATCACTATCTGGGAAAGGAACTAGTCCAAAACATGGTAACACCTATTTGCTTCTAGTCAATACTTTTTTTTTTTTTTTTAATTTAGACAGACAAAGATCATCTAACCCATGCATCATTAGTGCAGTTGGTCCTTCGGTTTGCCAATCGCTTTTTTTTGCCACTATGGAATCGTGACAATATCGCCAACGTGCAGGTGTGAGCTTGATCGCTTAACACAATTTTCTAAACCTTTGTTTAGAGTTAAATCCACAAAATTTTCTATTCTTTTTTTTTTGCAGATCGTTTTTAGGGAAGATTTTGGAACTGAAGGCCGCGGGGGATATTTTGATGAATACGGGTAATAGTTTCTAAAATATTTTCTCAGTGTGTCCTTTGAATATGATGTACATGAGGAAACGATATCATTGCATTCTTATGACTTGTGTAATTTTTCCATTTCAGAATCATTCGTGATATTATTCAAAACCATTTGCTCCAGGCAAGTGTTTGCGCTTTAAATATTTGCCTCTTGTGAAGAAAAACATGAAATTTTCATCAGAAGTCGACGGTTGTTCCCTTGAAGGCCACCTCCATTTGACTGTTTTCCTTGGAGTTTCTCTGAAACCACAGATGCTTTCATATATTAACTAAGTTTAGTGTACTGCAGGTTCTTTGCCTTGTCGCCATGGAGAAACCAATCTCTCTTAAACCCGAGCACATCCGGGATGAGAAAGTGAAGGTGATCACTATTTTCATGATCAGTCATTTTTAGCCGTTTTCATTACCAAACTTCTGGAGGAGATTACTTTTCATCCAATTGGATCAAGTGATATCTTTATTTGCATTTTAAGCCAATTAATACCAATTGACTGATATTTTAATCAAACTTCAGGTTCTTCAATCGGTGATTCCTATAAAAGATGAAGAGGTGGTTCTTGGACAATACGAAGGGTATAAAGATGATCCAACTGTTCCAAATGACTCAAACACTCCAACGTTTGCCACTACAGTTCTTCGCATAGACAACGAAAGATGGGAAGGTACCGTGTCCCCTTTCACTCTTCATCTTTTAATTTTCTTGGTCAAGTTTGGAAGATCATCTAAAAGACGGCATGATTATGGAGAAAAGAATCAAGATTAGACATTAGTTCAATTCATACTATTAACTCCTCCATATATATGGCTTTCGAATCTAAAAACATGATGTAACATCTTATAACGGAACATACATTAGCTCAATTCATACTGTCCATCGATCGATTAAGCACTCTCCTCAGGTGTCACCTCTTTGTCAAAATCCCTTTCTATTAGTAGTGGTTAGTGACTTTTGGATTGATTTATCTTTCAGGTGTTCCGTTTATACTGAAGGCCGGAAAGGCTATGAGCTCAAAGAAGGCAGATATTCGCATTCAGTTTAAGGATGTTCCTGGTGACATTTTTAAATGTATGTATCAAGACCAAATCGAACAAACCTTCTCAGATCTTAAGTGTATGTACCGACACCAAAGATTCTGTTGGTCTAATCTCTCATGCAATGCAACAGGTCAAAAGCAAGGGAGGAACGAGTTTGTTATACGCTTGCAACCTTCAGAGGCCATGTACATGAAGCTAACTGTAAGTGCATGATGAACCAACCACAATTTAGTATATTGTAAAAGAAGGAGAGATTTAGATTTGTTCATAACCTAATTACATAATGTAACTATATGAACATGTGTGACTGGAAATGAAAACAATTGTCAAATGATCAAATGTGTGTTACCCCAAAACTGATTGTCATTCAATCAATCTGAATTTTTTGGCTTTGCTGCGCAGGTGAAGCAACCGGGTCTGGAGATGCAAACCGTGCAGAGCGAACTAGACCTATCGTACAAGCAACGTTACCAAGGTGTCTCGATTCCAGAGGCTTACGAGCGCCTAATTCTTGACACGTATGAATCTAATTTCTATCTAGACAGTACCAAAACATGTATTCTTCCTATTAAATAACCAAATTATGTATGTATCTCTTTGCAGAATCAAAGGCGACCAACAACACTTTGTCCGCAGAGACGAATTGAAGGTACTTTACCTTTCTCCTTCGCCACGTAGAACTCCCCTGAAACGGTCAATCTGCGTTACAAGTTTTATCTAATTACTCAAGAATCAATTGCTTTAAGGAAACTAATATATATCCAGTGGTTTCATTTCGATTACCCTTTCTTTCTCAAGACATGATTGCAAGAACCAAAACAACTTGGTTTCAAACTTCCACAATCTGATTTTACCCAATTATCTTGATACTTTTCCCATTTGAGAAGATCTTTTAACACATATATGTTTGTGATCAATCACAAAACAGGCAGCTTGGGAAATCTTCACTCCGCTGCTTCACAGGATCGAAAAGGGAGAAGTGAAATCGATCCCATACAAACCAGGAAGCCGAGGCCCAACCGAAGCAGATCAGCTACTAAAGAAAGCTGGTTATATGCAGACCCATGGCTACATTTGGATCCCTCCTACATTGTAAAATGCTATAAACTTGGAGATATTATGGAGATGATGATGAGTACACACAAAATAAGAGCTTTTCCTTGCTGAATAAAAATCTCTTCATGAGTTTGTAAGTGAATCTTAGTATGTATACTAGTGATCTTCACTAGGACATTGTTTATCTCGTGTGTTTGGTTGTTATCTTTGGTTTTTTTTTAACCATATTGCAAGGCTCCTTTGTAGACAAACTAATTAAGTTGAGAGGTATTTTCTTTTTATAGGAGGTTTGAACTTTGAACCTCAAGATTTTTTATAGAGTACGGACTAACACTATCTTATGTTTTTATGTAGTTATGTACCATAATTTGGACGTATATCTAGAATAATTTAGTCTTGTCTAATCTTATGTTGATAAAATTAGTAAAAAATTGGTTGTGCAAAATCTATAAATATATAATGGGTTAATATTTTTTTTTGTCATGAAAAGCCAAAAAGGTAAATAAACCTTTGTTTAGAGTTAAATCCACAGAAATCTCTCCTTTTTTTTTGCAGATCGTTTTGAGGGAAGATTCCAAACTTACCTATACAATATACTTAATTGCTTAGTTAAACTGATGCCAAAATAAATAGAATTGTAATTACAACTACCTCTTTGGTCAGAAATTACTTAGTACATTTTGATCTGTTAAAAGCCATACACAATATTTGATATATTCTCTAAAATTCATGTACTAGTTTTAAAAATTATACTAATTTGAAATGATAATAAAGAGCTACATTTTTTTTACTAATAATAGGAGTTTGGTTTTATATAGAAATTGGTAAAACAGTATCTCACTTAAGTCAAACTAAAAATAAAAGGAAAATTGTTGGGTAAAATAAAATCGAATTCATAAATTAGAAAATAGACTGGTTAGTAACCTATTTGAACGGTCACTTTACTTTGTCGTGATCCCGAAAGTTCAACTCATTTCCAAGAATTAATAAGGAGTATATGTTATGATGATGGTCATGTCGCTGCTAGCCAGAAGGAGCAACGGATGAACATTGACGAGAGACTCTTAGCATTGACAAAGTTTGTGCTATGACTGAACATCGACCAATCGTCTTTAATGGTGGTTTAGCAGTGACCGACAATTAGGTATAAATAACTGCTTCATATTTTGGGATAAGCTCTTAACCTTGAGGAAATTTCTACAAATCACCGACGTAAACTCCTAATTCAAAAAGAATTATGAAGAAGGACCGACATACCAAGCCTAACAAATTAAAACTACGACCGACATAACAAGTCTAATCCAATAAGGATTAAAGTTGGCATAAACCTATAAATAAAGAAGTTTTGGAACAATCATAAATACACACAAAAAAATAAACACAAAAAATCTAAAAGTTATATTTTTGCCGCTTTTAAGCATCCAGATCCGTCGGAGCTTAGTAAAAACAGACAGTGAATCCACACATCAAAGGGGGATAAAGTTAGTTCAACTTATTTTCCACAAAATCTAGCTATTTCATTAAATCTTTAATTGCACCAACGATATTTTCCTAAATAAGTCGTTCATTAATTAATCAATCTAGCAAGTCAATATAATTAATTAATTTTCCATAAACAAAAAATACCTAAAAAAAGAAAGAGAAAGATTGTTGTTGTTAAAGAATCTAGATTATTTATGGAAAATTAAGTAATTATATTGACTAGCTAGATTAATTAATTAGTGAGTGACTCTATTTAGGAAAATGTCGTTGGTGCAATTAAAGATTTAATGAAAATATCTTTCTTTTGTTAACGCTTTATTCTTACATTTTATTAAACATAAGAGCACGGAATACAACTTCGGTACACTAAACCGGTGAAAAACGAAAATTATCCGGAAACAGAACCTACGAGTATAAGACACTCAAAATCTTAAAAAAAGATACACAACAAGATACACCAGATGGAATATTAACGACAAATGTGAAACTCTCAAAACCATGAAGAAAGTCGGAAGAGCACAAACAACAAACAGACACTGCCACGGGATTTATTATTTATGGGGAAATAAAAAAAGAAGGTTATTTTATTATTATTTATTTATTTAGAAGTTATAGTTAGACACGCGCCAAATTCTTTTTTTTGGGGGAATGAATACTAAGAGACACGCGCCAAAATAGAGAAAGCCCTTATTCTTCTGATTTTCCCAAATTTAAACAACTTTCTCTCTCTCTCCGCACAATCTGATTCGATCTTCTTGTTCCGCTCATTCCTTTCTCTCTCCTTTCCCGCTGATTTTGCGATCCCATTCGTTAGATTATTCATCACGCATGGGTCGTTATCATTCATTCTCTCGCCGTTTTTTTTTTGTTGGATCTATTTAGATTCTTGTCAAATTGATTGCTGTTCTAGTCTTTTGATTTCGTCCCTCTTGAGAGATTTGTTCGTTCTCTAAATCTTTGGGTTTTTTTTTTTTGGGATCAGATGCGTCATTGAGCTTTAGAATTTTTTTATCACTGAAAGAAACTAGAAGTTTACTGGTTTCGCGCTTTTCGAGGGTTTTCTTCGTTTCGTGGACAAGGAATAGGAAGATGGAGATCAATTGCGACGAGCTCGGAGGTTCTTATGCCGCTTGGGGTATGGGCGAACACAGAAAATTAGAATGGGGTTTCGGAAAATTGGGTGGATTTGAGGAAGACGATCTCCTCAATAGAATGTCGTTTTCTGGTTACCAGATGCTTTACGAGACAGTTAATTGGGCTGGTTATGGTAATGGTAATGGTAATGGCACTGTGATGTGGCAACAACAGATGGGTAACACTTTGTTCAATGATTTTCTGGGTTTCGGTGAGATCACTGGAAGTAGTAATGTGCTTAGTAGTTTGCCTGAGGATCCCTTTTGTATGAACATTAGATCGACTCTGAACACGATCTCAGACTGGTTTCATGACAATCAGATTGATTTAGTATCAGGATCTCATGATGAACCAATCGGTGTTGATCATACGCTCCTGCAACAGCAAATCAGCGGCCTCAAGTTCAATGGTTTTGAGGGATTGGGTGAAGTCACATTCCCTGAGGACCCATTTTGTATGAAAGTTTATCGGATGGATTTAGTGTCGGATTCTCGTGATGAAGCAATTGGTGTTGTCGACCAGATTCGCTTTGAGAGCCTGAATTGGTTTCATAATCAAATTACGAGTTTCCAACAGCAAATCGGGGGCAGTGATCCTGATGATGCTTGTGAACCTCATGACGCCTTTGAGTTAGTCCTTCCATATCTAGAGATGAAAGATATTCTTGCGGTTGAAGGAGTTTGTAGGTCCTTACGTGACTCGGTTAGAAAAGAGCCTTTTTTCTGGAGAACCATTGACCTCACTGATTCCCCTCTTAGACGTAGAGTAACTGATGCTTCTCTTCTGAAGTTAACATGCCGCGCTCAAGGTAAACTTCAATGTTTGAACCTGGGAGGCTGTTTCAGTATCACTGATAATGGCATGATGCAAGTGCTTGCAAGCAATCCGCATCTCACAAAGGTTAGTCTTCTAATGAGGATCATATTAAGCAAGATTTTCATTTAGATTATTGTCATGTCATTTAGAAATGTGGTTGCTGGATAAAGTTTTGCTCTTAAAGATTATCAATGTCATAATATGTTTTATACAGATGTTTCTACTAACTTGGACAATTGACAAAGCCTACAAAATCCTTAGCTTACAATAATGCAACCAATCGTGTTATGGTTCTGATTGTTTGTGCAACTCTGTCTGTTTTCAAATCTGGATTTGAATCTCTGCATACTGCATCTGTCTTTACTTGTTCTTCGGTTTTAAAACTGGATTCTGTTTTCGATTCTTAAAAGTTTTTTCTTTTTTTGTTGTTGTTGTCTTTTAAGCTTATTAAAGTCGGTACGTCCCTGACACGATGAATCTTTTAATATATGTTTTGCAGCTGAGCGTATCAGGTTGTCTTAGACTAAGCACATCAGGAATGTTGTCCATTTTAAGGGACTTAAAATCCTCAAACCGACTTGGAGTCAAAAGCTTTATCACTGGTGGGGCATTATATTTCACAAAGGAGCAATTCAAAGAACTAAACTTCTTACTTGGAGCAGATGCTAAAGCGGGTCCAAAATCCAGGAGGCAGAGATTGTATACATCTTATAGATCAGAATTCTCTTTAGAGGATGGTCGAGTTACTGACCTAGAGATATGCCCGTGGTGTGAGAAACCAGGTCTGATATTTGATTGCGCCTCAGAAACCTGTGCATTGAAGGATCATCCATGTCCTAAATCATCGTGCAGAGCTTGCATAGTCTGCATAGAACGTTGCCACGAGTGTGGGAGTTGCTTAAATGATTGTGAAGACAAGCCGTTCTGTTCTCCATTCAGCTGTGTCGTCTGCTATAAGAAGAGGTCTAACCAGTTTCTTTGAAGTCAGAACCCAAGAAAACATATGACTTTGCAGAAGAAGAATTAAGAGTGTTGAGGTGTTAACCAAAGTCAATGAGAAAAAAGGAAACATAATAAGACTCAGAGCTCAGAAGGGCTTTTTGTTATTCTTGTGGTGCACCTGAAAGATCTGAGCCAAACTTGATTCTGCAACTCCTTTAAAGGATCAGACTCAGAGAGAGAGAGAGAGAGAGAGAGAGAAGCAAAGACACCATTTACATATACTCTGTATTTTTCATTTCTCGAAATTCACAATTTGCCCCATTGATAATACCATTAGCTAATTGTGCCGTGATGGTATTCAATTCCGCGTGTGGTGGAATGGAATGGTGGTGATGATGAATATGGAACTAAATTATAACGAAGATCTCTGTTACCCAAAGTAAACAATTTAAGCTTAAAATTGAATCTAGACTTAATTTCTTTGTTGCAAGTGTCT
The DNA here is from genome assembly GCA_002933915.1 of Eutrema heterophyllum. NCBI lineage: Eukaryota > Viridiplantae > Streptophyta > Magnoliopsida > Brassicales > Brassicaceae > Eutrema > Eutrema heterophyllum. The sequence continues at coordinate 419,532 of PKMM01040214.1, forward strand.
ATGTAACAACTAATGATGATGTAGTAATGGCTGTATATTTACAAATTGGTTTCGTGGTGTAGTTGGTTATCACGTCAGTCTAACACACTGAAGGTCTCCGGTTCGAACCCGGGCGAAGCCAAAGGAAATTGTTTTTTTTGGTCAAATCCAATACTTGGTTTTGGTTAGCAAGAGTTTTTTTGGGGAGAGGATGACTTGAATAATTTGCTTTCAATTTCAAAATGGATCAATATTATCAATCCACTCCCTTGAAATGGGAGCCCATGATTTTCAGTCTCAAAGGAAGTTTACCAGCAATATTACACACTTTCTTGCAAGATCCTCGAAACCATCTTTAGAGAACTTTTGACCAAAAGCAGCCATACAAAAGATTTGAAAAGCTTCATAATCTGATGGCAATGCCACTCTATAACTATAATAAGCGATCCTATGTGCCTCCAAAACGTTCCTATCTTGTACCGCCATGACAACCCGACTTCCAGGACCAAACCACTGAATCTCTCTCACTACATCATCTAATTTTACCGATTCGTCAAAGTTATCAATAACGACAAAGCACTTTCTTGCGTTTCAACCTCTCTCGTTCAACTCCTAGATTGAGAACTTCGTTATCATTCTGGTAATGTTAGTAGAGACATAAACTCCGCATCACAACAAGCTGGTCTTGTATAAAGTTCTTTGATATCCTTGATATAGACACTCACGTGGAATCTTTGAGATAGTTGGTTAAATAGAAATCTGGTAATTGTGCTCTTACCAATCCCAGGAAGACCCCAAACGCCTATCATCCTCACTTCGTCCAAATCTAGGCATACCAATTGTCTCGTCTTTTCCATATGAGCCGTTGAAATCAATTGATCTCATGAAAAGAGTCGGCTTTTTTTTTAAATACCAGTCACGATATTCTCGATCATGGCTGCTTCATTTTCCCTAACAAATGGATGGAGGATCAATGCACTCATGAAAAATAAAATAAAAATCACAGACTACATTTTCTTTGGATGGATGTTATTTAAAATTAAGCTTACATGTATACAAGTTAGAAATATTTGTAGGAGTAATTTCTTATAAATCATTATTAACACATTTTTGACTTAAGTGATGAATAATGGTCCAAATACATTAATATTAATAGATGTGTTGTCCCAACTTATTTTAATAAGTTTATGAGCAAATAATGAATGGAAAAATATCAAAAAAAAAAAAAAAGACGAACCAGTTGCTTGAATGATAACCAGCTATTGTGGCTACTTCTGCCAAAGCTACTCTCCATCTCATAATTTCCTCTTTAGTTTTACCGGCACAAGTTTTTCGGAAGACCTTTCCAAAATCTCAAATCTCCGGTTTGTTTACGTACATCAGATGGGTCACGATTGCAGCTATTAGGACACAGTCGACTATTAGTATCAAAGCCAGTCGAATCTGCCGTTGCCCATCCATGTCCTTTTCATTTTCGAAGCATCACTGCAATATTTGCACATGTTGTTTTAATGCCATTTCCTATCCACCTCTTCCATTACTCATCAGATTCTTTTGAAACAATTTCAGATGCAGGGGTCTCATAACCATCTTTAAACAGACCGCAGTTCAAACAGTTATTCTTTCAAAGTCAGAAAGCGAAAATCTCATTGGTTGTCAACTAAAAACTGTCCACAACTCATACTTCTGCTTCGTAATCAGTTGTCTAGCCAACAGAGCCTGGATGAGTTTGCAAGATATAGGTGCCCGGTTAGTTGGTAACTCGAAAAGCCCACCAAATTTTGAATACAAAATCCGATCAAATTCAGGAGTATCCCTTAGCACATCTCGAACAACTGTGAGCGTGTCCGGTTTGGAGTAGATATTTAACCTGCAAGTCGAAAATCTGTCGGTGGCAAATAACCTGCCGGGAAGTCTCGAGTCCTTTTCCAGATTATTTCCCCCTCCTGCAAATCGACCCAGAACGAAATTCTAACACAAACAAACTAAAAATTGAGAACTACAAACAGGGGGAGTAAAGCTGAATAATCACCAACCTGTTGATCCAGAAGATCACTGAGGAGATTTAAGTATTATTATGTGAAAGGGGGTGAGATTTCCGTAATTAGAACTAGTTCAACTAGGTTCAGAACAAGTCGGGATCACAAAAATGTAGGTCGGGAGAAGGTGATGAACAGGTCGGAGACCGTATTCCTTGTATTTATGACTGAAATGAGATAGATCTATTTAGGATTTCGAACTGGTTCTGAAGGGAATCCAGTTCGGCGTTCTAAATAGATATATTCGAGATCCCGTAAAGAGAGTTACAAGTGATGAGAGAGAGCAATATATGTGGGAGAGAGTCCGGGCCCCCTTCTCATAAATGCCCGCTAAGGGGTATTTATAGCAGGGGTTGTACAATTGCCTCCCGTATTTCCGGGGTGACGTGGTGCTTCCAGCGCCTTTTACGGGTAAGGTACCTCGAGGTATGCGCCCCGGTTTCTGCGGCGGATAGGTCATAATGGGCTCGATGTCGAACTGCTACATAGGTAGGGCACTATTCATGAGCTACCCTCCACGTGTCGTCCATCCCCTGCTCTCTACGCAGGATCGGCGGGCTGTCGGCGCGGGTTCGGTGGGCCCTCCCTGGTCAAATATGTTGACTTTTGGCTGGGTTTTGACCGAGTGGGTCTTATTTGCTGAGCCCACCTCCAAATGTCAACATATTTGACCAGGGAGGGCCCATCGAACTCGGTCAAATATGTTGACTTTTGGCTAGCTAAACTGGGGGTGCTAAGCCCACCTCCAACACAACATGTCTCTACTATCGCTGGTTATCGGACTCTCAATTGCGCGAACAACTGTCGGAATACCAAACGCCCCAAGAATTGCTGTCGCAGGTCGATGCGCGAGCATAGATGAAACTCGTCATAAGGGTTAATCGGTTTGAGCATAGATGAAACTCGCCGGCGAGGCGGTGACGCCTGCGCAAACGCCTGAAAATAAAAACGCTGGAAAATGAAACTCGACGGAAGTAATGTTTTTTTTACCAAAAATAGTAATTTTTTTTTCTCCACGCTTTTACATAAATACTAACCAGCTCTGGTTTATCTTAACCGGTTTGTACGAAAGTGTGTGATTAAGGGTAATTTTGTTTTTTTACCCATTACAATGTGTAAAATGTGCTAGAATATGTAAAATCGGTAAATACAAACCACACTACGAGAATAATCTAAAAGTCTGGAAGTAAATCGTCGATACAGCTTAAACCCTAAAAACCCCTTCGTTGAATAAACCGCCTTCAAAGAGAAGAAAAACGAACAATCAAATACGACCTAGATCTAATCTTGATCAGATTTTATTATCACCACGAGCCATGAGGAGAGTTACCGGACTCGCTGCGCGCTCAATCTCATCCTCCGTCGCCATCCATCCACGGCTCGCTCAGACCACAGTGATGATGACCACGATTTCATCCTCCGAGTCACCCTCCCCGAGATTTGGTGGTCTACCAACGCCGTCTATTGCCGGCGGAGTGGCTGGGATTGTGTTCTTTTCCGCCGCTGCGGCATCGTCTCTTTGTCAGGAAGTTCACGCAAAGGAAACGTCGGGGCTAGCCCAGAAATTCAACCCTAAAGAAGTGGTTCTATATCAGTACGAAGCTTGCCCTTTCTGCAATAAGGTCAAAGGTAAATCCTCTCTCGCCGATTAATCTGGAAATGTTTGGATCTGATCATCTTTCGCTGGAAATGGATCTGATCCATCTTTACCGAATAGGTTGAGATACTTGAAATTTTTGATGGAAATTTGATTCAGTTGTGTAATTCCTTTAGAGATTGCTGATTAACCCATGTCTCTATTTTGCTTGTATGATATGTGGGCGTTCGTTTATCCTCTGTAGCGTTCTTGGATTTCAATAAGATTCCATACAAGATTGTTGAAGTGAATCCCATGTCTAAGAAAGAAATAAAATGGTCGGATTACAAGAAGGTTCCCATCCTTACTATAGATGGTGAACAATTGGTTGATTCTTCAGGTTTGTCCCATCTTCTGTCTCTAACCTGTATTCTACTTTCCAGAACTAAATGTTCAGCTTAGCTGAGTAATCTTTATCTGTATGGTGCAGTGATAATCGATAGCCTATTCCAAAGGATGCACCCTGAAATTTCAAAGTCTGATGATGATGAAGAGACGAAATGGCGCAAGTATGATCATTTTTTTTTATTTTTTTTAATTTAATGACCGATACTGGTTTCTAGTTCAAGTTTTGTGACACCACAGGAACTGAGGCTGATAATGAATCTACCTGTTATAGGTGGGTTGACAATCACCTTGTGCATCTTTTGTCACCAAACATATACAGGAATACTTCAGAGGCTCTGGAGTCCTTTGACTACATCACCACCCATGGTATAGTTAGAGTCGAGTTTGGTTCTGTTCTTTTTCCCCTTCATTATATACTCATTTGGTGGTAGTTATATCCTTTCGGAATACATGTGTGGGTTAGTATTTTAACCAGATGAGTTCTTGAGATTCCCAGTTTTATATAATCATAAACATGTTGAGAAAGCTTTTGTAGGAGTGTATATCTTGTCTAAGTCGTAATATAATGCCCTAGATAATCATATTGCAGGAAATTTCAGTTTCACGGAAAGATTAGTGGCAAAGTATGCAGGAGCAACAGCAATGTACTTTGTGTCAAAGAAACTGAAGAAGAAATACAACATTACAGATGAACGTGCGTCTCTTTATGATGCTGCTGAGACATGGGTCGATGCCCTGAAAGAGCGTCCATACCTTGGTATGTGCAACTTACAACATAATACTGCAAAACCTTAGTCACCACTTTCTAGATTGGTTAATGATTGTAGCTTCTAATTTGCAGGTGGGTCAAAACCAAATTTAGCTGATCTCGCAGTATTTGGTGTTCTGAGGCCAATAAGATACCTTAGATCGGGTAAGGATATGGTGGACAACACACGCATAGGCGAATGGTATTCTCGAATGGAGAACACAGTTGGAGAGCCTTCAAGGATCAAAGAGTAAAGGATCTTTGCTCTCTATCTCTAGTGAAAATATGAATTGCATAATGAATCGCTGATTTCAAGGCGTAACAATATTTTAAGCTTTAGGACTAGAGAAAGAAAAAGAAAAACAAAAGGAATAAACATCTCTTCTTGTGAATGGGGGGGGATTTAAAGTACTTGTGACATGTTTGGTTTGGTCACTATTGCTATTGCTAAAAAGTCGTTTCTTTGATTTCTTCCCTTTTTAAAAAGAATCACTGATCGCACGGTTCTGATTGAATATTCATATTTATACAAGGGCAATCCATTCGAGAATACCATTCGCCTATGTGTGTGTTGTCCACTTTATAGAAAATGGCGTATCACTATTTGTCCAAACTCTCGCCTGCACTTCATAATTTCCATCAATTCATCAAGACACCACTTTGAAGGCATAATTCCTCGAGAACAAGACGACCGGGATTTTAGATCCTCTAATCGCTCTTACAAGTTGAACAAGACGACCGCATAGTCATTGAATTGTCTGATTCCCTTTCTCTCAAAACCCTTTTAAATGTGACTCAAAGTCTTTGCGGGCATCTTCCCCACGGAAACTCGGAAAGACATCATTCATGGTGTCCAGTTGCGAGACAAAGAAGGTTAAGGTGATGAGTAACATTTTCTTTGGTTTCTTGATGGAATCTGAACTTTCTATAAAGCGTGAAGAAGCCTATTGCAGCAACCAAAAAGGTAAGGAAAAAAGGAAGAATCCATTAGTATGATGGAGAGAGGATAAAGATCCTATTCGGAGGAATGATTAACAAAAAAGGCTCCGAATATATTGACATAGAATGTTTGACTCCATTGACAAAGAAAACTTCATGTATGTTTCTTATTATCACCAAGATGTTTAATGCTGTTTGATAAACCTTTTTCCCTCAAAACGCGCTGTTGAATGTGGCTTACTAAATCTTGGGGGACATTTTCCCCCACGGAAGATTAGAAAGACATCATGTTGCACAGTTGCGAGCAATAAAGACAAATGTGCCTTCAGGTAAAGTAAAATTGTTGAGTTTATTACCGCAAAAGTAATTCAACCAAATCCATTGGAGGGGAGAGGTAACAATGTTATAAAACAAACCTTTACCTCAGATTTTAGAACAGAAATAACCCAACATTTCTCTTTCCACATTGTTCATCAGAAACAAAAGACCATCGCATTAATTGAATTCACAACTCCATCGTTTTTTTTTTTGTCACTTAAGCTCCTCTCCCCACCTGCATACAACAACGCCAAAAACGTACTCAGACAAATCCTGGGGTCAATCTAGAATATAAAGGTGGACATAAATACCAAACCAAACCGAAACCAAACTTTGCTATCAAACCAAACAGTTTATACCTGACCATAACCAAACTTAGTTCAACTTAAGTGGATAAAATCTTAAACATTACAGATTATAAAGTTTACTTTATATATATACCAAAAGTATATTCAGTTATACAAAAAAAAACAAATCTGATTCTAGTTCGATATAGATTTCTAAAAACACCAAACCGTTAAACCGAATGCAGGAACTCTTAACTCCGTAGGGGTTCCAGTCCAAATCCAATTTCTTTCAGTATTCAAAGGAGTAAAGAGTTTAAAAGGTGCATACCAATTGCTTGCTCAACGACCAGCGTTCAGGTTAAAGAGCATGCTTTGTCCACCGGGTAAGTAAGCCACGTTTGGAGACCTAGCCAGTGTAGCTGCAACCTCCCTTGAAGCCTCAATCCTCCTAAGCTCGATTAGTCCCATTCCTGCTTTAGCTGTTGCATCAGATATCAACTGAGCAGCTTCACTCTCACCTTCTGCTCTTATAACCGCGGCCCTCCTCTCTTGATCAGCCTTCATCACCACAAACTTTGACCTTTCTGCTTCCTGTTGAGCCACTTGCTTTGCCTCCACTGCCCTCGAGAACTCCATACCGTATGACAAATGGGTGATGGCCACATCGTCCAGCTCGATGTTGAAGTCCCTGGCACGCTTGATAAGAGAGTCACGGACAAGTGCTGACACTTGAGGACGCTCGGTAAGGAGCTGATCAGCATTGAATTGAGCAACCACAGCCTTCAAGACCTCGTTTCCGATCGAGGGAAGAACCTTCTCGTCGTATTCTAGACCCAACGTTTGGAAAATGGTCGGGAGACGTGAAACCTCCACAGTTGAATAACCAAATTAACACGTTAAATTCCTCGAAATCCCAAATGAATGAAGCGGGCATAGATTATATGTATACTTATAGTTAGATAAACTAAAAAGCTTACTACCACTTGAAATTTCAGAATGATTCTCAAACCAAGAGAATTACAAGAGTAACATTCATCGAATATACGAACACTTAAAAAGCAGATTATCCTTCCTAAACCCTAGATCTTGTATACAAATGAAACCTTCGAGGAAAAGGGGGTAAACACTAAATTATCCGCAAGTGATATCTCGAGAATTGAATGCTAAATCGACAACAGTAGACAAGGGAAGAACATACCTCAGGGCGAGAGAGAACACGAAGGGTAAGATTAACCATCTGGAGATCCTTGGTACCGGATACGGAGGAGAAGGTGTGAGGCTTCGTGCGGATGTCGAAGATGTGAGGTTTCTGGAGAAAAGGGATCAGGAAGTGAGTCCCTTCACCGACCGTCTGATCCATCACTCCCCTGAAACGATCGAACAGCACCGCTCTCTCGCCACCATCTACCGTGTAGAGCGACGTGGTCAGAGCCGTCGCCACCGTTCCCAGACCGAACGCTGCCTTCGCCAAATTCGTCAGGAACGAAACCGCTGCTTGTTGGCTTCCCATTTTTTCCTCCAAATAAGCTTCGAACGAGAAAGAAGAGAGAGAGGAAGGGGTTTGTTAGGGTTTATGAGATGATTTTAGTAAGCGAGGTTTTTTTTTAATAGACCAATATACGACCGACAATTTTAAAAGCCCATTAATATACGTAATGAGGCCCAATAATAATCCCAGAAATATATAGAAACACACAACTCCAATGCTCAAGGTAAACAAAATTATCTATTCTACACAGTAATATTTCATTCTTATCTTATTTATTCAAACAATGATTATATAGTAATTGGATAGTTTTGTTAAATTTATAAATAACATGCCTAGGTTTGTTAAGAACTTTTAACAAATTGTAAAAATGACAACCACTGTGGTAGTAAATTAATAATACAGTTTTCTTTAATATGCTTTTGGGATATGAGTGGAGTGGACTAGGACATGATTAGTCATATGCTCGTCAACAATTATGGTTTTTGAACTCAAATTCAAATTGAAAATTTATTTTGTATTTTGAGGATTTTTAATACTTCTAATGTAGTTTTCCTACATGGCAGGAAAAAAAAGTTTATAAGAGATTGGTGAACAATTATATTTGGAAGCAGTATCATTCGATCAAATTATAGCCAACACTAAGAAAATGCTAAAGAAATTTATATACATAGAAAATGGAGATGTCACACTTTGACTTGAGCCAGGTTTGTACTTATCAATATCATTCCAAATAAGTACGGCAAAGCAGGCAAAAGACCACATTTTTTATTACACATTTTTTGTCTTTTGTAAGGGAAAAACATGAAAAACTTGATTGTTTTCTTTCATATCACCAAGTAAAATAATAATTATATTTTGATGATCAATGATATATACACACCTAATACAATTGACACGATCGGAGCTTGGTATTTATGTGCTGGCTTATCTATTTTCTCTCCAATAACGAATATATACAATGATATTTTGCTGATTAGGGTATTTTTATTCAATTTAATTAATAACAGGCAAAACTCAGGAAAAAATCTTATTTTTTCGTTTAGAAAATCAGAAAACGTTACGCGCACAAACGTATGGATGCGGGATTCTAAAGTTATTTCGTCACACTTTCTTAGAAAACAAAGATCAAACACATATAATCTAAAAAATGTCTTAGTCAGAAAAAATTGAATTACGCGACAATAGACATAGTATTATACCATTTGGCAAAAAAAAAAAAATATATATATATATATATATATATATAT
>PKMM01040214.1:428943-538779 GCA_002933915.1 Eutrema heterophyllum
TATATATATATATATATATATATATATATCATAGTTAGAACTCTTCTACAAATAATTTTTTTTTATTTTTTTTTGGGAAAGGGCTACAAATAAAATTGATATCCAAAATAATGATAATTTGAATCGATGGATACTGATTTAGAGGATACGACCGGCCAAATCAAATAAGTAGTTGTCTTTATTAATAAAGAAGGGATCTTACACAACAATATAATTTACACAAGTTGTATAAATAAAGATACAAATATCTACAACTACAACCTTAGTTTTAATTAAGTCAACGCTTCTAATTATGGTGAGATATTTAATTCGCATTTTTTCCGTGTTATGTGTTACATGTAACTTGTTAATAGAATTAAATGTTATGAGAATAACTATTAGAATTCTTTTCGGGGAATCTTGGATTCAAACAGCTATTTTCCAGTTCTTCTGTTATTTTGTTAATTAGATTCTTTATTTCCAGAAAAACAAAATAAATCATACTTCGTCTTGTTGTGCATCTCTCCAATCATATGCGTACAAATAAACTAATCTTATGGAGGCTAAAACAAAGGTTGTAGTTGTAGATATTTGTATCTTTATTTATACAACTTGTGTAAATTATATTGTTGTGGTGAGTCAATGTTTTTTTAATTATGGTGAGATATTAAAAAAACTCATTTGTGTTACATGTACATGTTTAATTCTACGAGAATGACTATTAGAATTAAACATTGCATTGACGTGTTATTTATAGAGATGCCATGCTGATGTGTCAACACTAGAGAACTTCTCAAAAAAAATATAAAAATAAGTTTAAATTACTAAAATATTTACATTTTATGTCACTCACGTTAAATTGTTTGAAAATCAATTTTATATCCCACTAAACTAATCATAACATAAATCAATTATACTCTCTCTCTCTCTCTTCCTATTTTATCTTCCAATTATACCATATAAATTATTTTAATCATTATATTCTTGTTAATCACATCTTTGTAAAAAAAATGTAAAATCACATCATCAAAATAATTAAAAAAATTTCTAGATTTTTTTGCATATGATGTGATTTAAATTTCTTAAAACCAACATAAATTACCTCTTTATGAATGAACTTAGGTTCTGTTAAAAGTTTCACATCGGCTATAAATATGAGTAGAATCCACCGAAATATATGATAAAAATGACCAAAATTGATAAAAATGATAAAAGTATGAAAGTTAAGGTATTAAGTACTTTAAAAAATTTGCGAAACTATAAAAAAGTTAAGGTGTTAAGTACTTAAAAAGTTTAAATAATCCATAATTCGAATATATAAAGTAATTGTAAATTTAAAAATAGTTAAAAATAATCATTACATTGATAAAAAATCATTATGTGATTTAGCATATACAAGCGGATCTCGGATACCGGATAACAATTTCACCAATAAATATAATAGATTTGTATCTAAAATTATATGAATTTTTTTAATAATCATTTCATTCCGCGCATAGGCACGGGTATCACCTAGTAGTCATATAATAGAGCTAATCACATATGATACTTATTAATCTGATTAAAGTACAATTATGTAAGTCTCTTTGTCTATGATCTTTCATTTTTTTAGTTGAGTTTTTTTGTTTTGGAAAAAAAAATCTATAGTTAAATTGGTAAAATCAAGAGCAGTTTAAAGATAACGAATTTATTGAATACTATTTCGTAATCACTAGTATTATTTTAGTTAAGAATTTAAAAATTTGAAGTAATATACCCCCATCCGTTTCAAAAAGATTGATTTTTTAGTTTTTTTGTTCCATAAAGATATTTTTTTTATCTTTTTATGCACTTTTTACTATAATGATGAATTGTAAACTTTATAAATATTAATTAAATTTATTGAGTTATTATTGGTTTAGTGGAAAAAAATTTAATTACAAAAATAATACATTTATAATCAAGTATTAATTTATTTTTTAATATGTGTGAAAACTCTTAAAAATGTATCAATTTAAAACAGAGGGTACTAAATTTCACATTTTCTCCACAAAGTAGTTTTTAAAGTCAGAAAATATCCCTCTCTCATCCTATTCACTCACATTCAGCTATATATATGTGTGTATATACTTAAGGTCAATGTTTTGAAACCCGACCCGGACAGTGAACCGGATTACCTTCCGGGTCATTGGGTCACCGGATCGACCACGGTTCGATCGCGGGTGAATAATTGAATGATTTTTTTATATATAATTATATATATATATATCTTATTATATAAAGCTGAATGCGTCAATGTAAGCATGACACGTAAGATATTTATTACTCACGAGATCATGACATATGTCGTTGTCAATTAAGATCGCGACATGTGTCAAAATAATAATCTGAATAAAAGAAAAAAAAATTAAGAATTAACTCACGAGATCGTGACATGTAAAAAAAAAGAAAATAACAATGTAATAATATAAACTATAAAATTTATATAAGATTCATAATATATAAAATTAGATTAATAACAATTTGTTATCATGTTTAATAATTCTTTTATAAGAATCAAATTACAAAAATTCAGAAATATAAACTATAAACTTGAATGATTATATTAAAACATAATTTTTAAACATGTTTAAACAATTAAAAATTTCAAAAGATAATGTTTTAAAATAAATTATCAATTTGATCCAGTTTTATGTTATATAAGATTTGGAATTTGTTTTTGGAATTCTCTCATTTATATAGAGGAAATGTTTTACCATGTTTATGGATAATATGAATTAATTTTAAATTTTCTTAATTGTTAATTACAAAACATAATTTCTAAATAACTAAACATGATCTTAATTTAGAATCTAATTATACGGATCATTGTTCGAAGTGAGTTTAGAACTCCCCGGTTTAACCTGGTTTGAATTAAGATCAGCCCAATTATCAGTCTCAAGCCCATTAGAGCCCGACCTAATAAAAAAGAGCAAAGAGATTTTATGTTCGCCGCTGCCGCTGGTTTGTGATGGAGTTAGAAGGAGACGAACTGTCAAAGAGAATAAAAATCCTATATTTTAATCTCAAAAATCAACTTTTTGGACGTGTTAGAATTTCAAATTTTTAACTTGATCCATAACCCTCAGTTCAACCAAGCCAGGTCGCTTAATAGCAGGTTTTTCCGGTTTTTGGCGGGTTTTAAGTAGCGGATTGTAGCATATAATCCGAACCGGATTATTTATTGGGTCGCCAGGTTTACCGGTCCGACCGCGGGTCCGGGTCGGGTTTCTAAACATTGCTTAAGGTTGTCTCAGCTTTGTGAAACTCGTTAAGATCTTTTCTCTCTCTCTCTCTCCCTCTCTCTCTCTCCGTCTTGCTCTTTTTTTTTTTTTTTTTTTTTTTTTAATTTCTCCGTCTTACTCTTTCTGTGTCACCATGGAAACTCAAGCTTTTAATGATGATTCATACAATAAAGATGTTAGTTTCTCTCTTTTTCTGTCTCTGTGTTTTGTGATTAATATAGGAGTTCTATCAAATTTACCCCTTGAAATATTAGAACCAAAAATTACCACTTGAAATATTTCAAAGGAAAATAAAGAAAGAGTAATATCCCCTGGAAAAAAACCTAAAATGAATGTTGTTTTGCTTTCTTTTTCTTCAGATGATAATTTGTGGGTTAAGTTTTTAACTTTTCTGTTCTTGCAATTAAGTGGGTGATTGTTTGGGCTGCATTTTCTTTTACTTGCGCTTCACGACTTAGCCAAAGTTTTGGGAACTTCGACGACTCTTTATAACTTGATTTTGTTTCTGTTTTGTCCCCATAAGCAATATCTACTATTCATCAACCTCATGAGTTCGGATCGGTCAATATATATTTTGAAAAAAGAATATAGAACTCAATAAAATAGTTGTATTCATTTGATCAAATAACTAACAGATGGATGAGAAAAGAGCGAGAGAAAAAGAAATCGACGATTGGCTTCCGATAACGTCATCGAGGAACGCAAAGTGGTGGTACTCTGCGTTTCACAATGTCACGGCCATGGTCGGAGCTGGTGTTCTTAGCCTCCCTTACGCCATGGCTCAGCTTGGCTGGTATCACTTTCTATTCTTTTCGATTTCAAATCCAAACAATATTCTTCTTCTTTCGTAACTCACCTTGATTGATGCTTTGGATCTAAAGCTAAGCTCACAACAAGATCAACTCGAATCAAATGCAATATTTAATTTGAATTTCTAATATGGATGGATATTTAAACCAAACCAAACCGATTGAACCAAATCGAAATTGAATCAACCTAGCTAAACCGAAATCACTTTGGTTGGAGTTTAGCTATAGTTTTATTTGAACCAAACTATTCCAGCCGAAATCGAAACAAACAATATTAAAACGAAAATGACCCCTCAAATATTAGATATTGTCCAAGTAATGATGAAGACATACGTACTATGTGTTGCATTTTAGTATTTTGAAAGACTATTCTATGTGTTGAAAGATTATCTATTTAAGATGTTACACATCAAAGACAAGTGAAAACCATGCTAATATATCACTTTAGTTTTATATCTTAAAGTTCAAATACCTTTTGATAAACTTTTGAAATTCTGAACATTTGGTCCATAATCTCAAATACTTTGATGACAAAGAAACAATAAAACATAAGAGCCTTGAATCAAATGCTAAATATAATATATATAATTAAACCGAATTTTAACAAAGTCGAAGTGAACTCTAATTGAAACGAACCAAATTATATAGTTTTATTAAAACCGAACTAATTAAACCAAACCAAATCAAACCGAATCTGAAAAGAAAAATTAAATGCACATCCCTAAATTTCCTAGTGATAAATAACTAATTTAAAGTCCAAACTGTTAAAAACGACTACAATTCCCAATTTGCAGGGCAATCTGATCTTAAGCTAATAAAATTTTACCGGTTGACAGGGGACCGGGTGTGGTAATTCTAGTTTTGTCATGGGTCATAACGCTATACACATTATGGCAAATGGTGGAGATGCACGAGATGGTTCCAGGAAAACGTTTCGACCGCTACCACGAGCTTGGACAACACGCGTTTGGAGAAAAACTCGGACTGTACATTTTCGTGCCTCAACAGCTTATTGTGGAAGTCGGCGTTTGCATCGTTTATATGGTCACCGGAGGCAAATCTCTTAAGAAATTCCATGAGCTCGTCTGCGACAACTGTAAACCTATAAAACTCACTAACTTCATCATGATCTTCGCATCCGTACACTTCGTCCTCTCTCATCTCCCAAACTTCAACTCCATCTCCGGCGTCTCTTTCGCTGCCGCCGTTATGTCACTCAGGTAATCAAACCGGTTCTTTAATACATTTTTGAGTTGGTTATTCACTGGTTAACTTGATAGCCGGTACGATCCAATGCATTATATAGGAGATGGACATACGGGTTTGGTTTTATTTTAGTATGGGTTAGAGTTAAGATTACGAGCTCAAACCGAAGTTACTTTGGTTCAACCATATTTATATCGTACTGATCAGTACAGTACCGGTTTGACATTTGTTATACGGTTTAGCCACACAGTTTTTATCTACACGAATTGGGAATTTAGATATCAATTATATTTAGATTAGAGTTGAGATTACGAAATAAACCAGAAACTAAAGGATTCAGAACCGAACTAAAACAAATGAAATTCAGGTTTTATTCGGTTCGGTTTGTACGTCTATACGATGTTAGCATTTTTTGCTTAGCTCTTCAAAATTTCAGACTGCCTCGATCAGGACCGGTTTATCAAACTGATATCCTCAATTACTTATAACCGGATCCAATTCCTTTTTTGTTTTTTTACCATTTGGGTCTATCTAGCTACTCCACAATCGCGTGGTCAGCCTCAGCCGCTAAAGGCGTTCAAGAAAACGTGGAATACGGCTACAAAGCGAAATCCACAGCAGGAACAGTATTCAACTTCTTCAGCGCATTAGGGGAAGTAGCGTTTGCTTACGCAGGCCATAACGTTGTCCTAGAAATCCAAGCCACGATCCCTTCGACGCCTGAAAAGCCCTCGAAAGGACCGATGTGGAAAGGAGTCGTCGTTGCTTACATTGTCGTCGCGCTTTGTTATTTCCCGGTAGCACTAGTCGGTTATTGGATGTTCGGAAACTCCGTTGACGACAACATTCTTGTAACACTCAAGAAACCGGTTTGGTTGATCGCAACCGCAAACATGTTTGTTGTCATCCATGTCATTGGTAGCTACCAGGTAATTGATTTTTCCTAAACCGTTTTTTTTAAATTATTTTTGGTACAGAGAAAAACCAAGGTAACTAAACCGAAATAAATTCCTTTTTCAGATATATGCGATGCCAGTTTTCGATATGATGGAGACATTATTGGTTAGGAAGATGAAGTTCAGACCGAGTTGGATCCTCCGGTTCGTTGTCCGCAATTTATACGTTGGTAAGTATTAAGTGTATGTGTGTATACATAATTTCTTGATTCGTAAGTTATATAAATTATGAGATTTTATTGTGATTCTGCAGCTGCGACAATGTTCGTCGGTATGACGTTTCCGTTTTTCGGCGGCTTATTGGCGTTTTTTGGTGGATTTGCGTTTGCTCCAACAACATACTTCGTAAGTCTGCGATTACTTAAAACGATTTTCTTGTTTTCTATATTATGTATTTAAAGAAATTAGACTAATTAATAAATATTTTTATTTTTTCTCCTTTCTTTTGCCAAAAGCTTCCTTGCGTAATATGGCTTACCATATACAAACCAAGGAGATACAGCTTGTCTTGGTGGGCCAACTGGGTAAGTACTAGCAACACAACACAAAATAGCGTTTTCTTTCATTTGGTTTGAGATCGCGTTTAGCTTTTTGCAGCTAGCGGTTGCGTTTCTCAAGATTGTTTAATTTTATCGGCGTTTTTTTCAGATATGCATTGTATTTGGCGTTTTCTTGATGGTGCTATCGCCGATTGGAGGGCTAAGGATGATCATTATTAAAGCTAAGGGCTACAAGTTTTACTCGTAAATTATAACACAAAGAAGATTTGGATCATATTAAAAAAAATTGATGTTTGATTTTCGAGGATTTTGAATCGTTTTAAAATTAACGTGTGGATTGAATAATCGATCATTGTCTTTTCAAAACCTGTGTGTCTAGACCGATTAGTCACTTAACCAATTAATTGGCCATGAAGCTGATTGATCTGTTGCGTAGATTGATGTAATCAGTGACAACGTTTTGTGTTACACTTTTGTTTTCGACATTGTTGAATTTTTTTGATTTATAAAAACGTGTCTACTTAGACGCCCATACCCTTTGACGGTTCAATTCAAGACCGGTCCTAAACTCAATCAGAAAAAGCTCAGACTTAGAGCATCAACATATACTAGACATTTCATTTATGTTGTGCGCAAACATTAATACATTACGGAAGAAAAAAAAAATCAAGATCGCAGCTTAATCTCTAACACTCACTTTAAACATGACATATAAACGAAGAAAAAAATGTTGGTTTATGATTAAATATAAATGAGATTATGAGAATATGTATTGTGGGAGACATTTAAATGACTGAAAAGTCATTAGTCTAAGTTTCTTGAATTTGCATCCTCTTCTAGAAGGAAGGAGTTTGATTCATGATTTTCAGCATACATTTTGGATACTAGTACTTTAGTTGATTTTATTAATATGAATTTTATTAATATGAATATGTCTTATCTTGAGCCACCCGCCCTTTAAACAAGTTGACATCTTCTTAACCACGTAGACGTAGACTTTTTTTATTTTATTATTATTATATTTTTTTTAACGTCTGAAGATTGATTAATCGTAAAATAGAGCAAAAGCTCAAAACATTACAGAGTCAGGGACAACCAAAACAGAGCAAAAACTCAATTAACATCAAACTCCTAAATTAAGGATAGCTAGATGCTGGTCGTCGCTTCTCTTTGAATCTGATCATGAAGCCAGGATGGTCCACCGAGAGCAAGTAGGACTGAAAACGCCCATCTCTGGTGACACTCTTTGCTATTTCTCGAGCAATTTGATTGGCATTCGGTCTTCTCCTTCAAATTCACAGGTCTGAAAGCAGGATCTCAATCTGCCGATGTACTCTGTGAATGAACGGAACCGAGGCCAGATGGAAGGTTTCGAGATTGCTTCAACTGCTGCAGCATAATCAGATGATATAATCACCCTTTCAATGTGAAGATCTCGCAAGCTTTGTAAGGCCCAAATGATGCATCGAAACTCTGTAATCAGACGATTAGGTGAATGAGTGAATGCTTCACGAGAGTGGAACATCACCTCGCCTGTGGAATCCCTGGTAATCCAAGCACCGCCACTATGTAAGACTGAGTTTCTCCAATTCGCGTGGACGTTACATTTGATGATACCTGGGTTCGGTCTTTGCCATTGGTTATCCATGTCGAAACCTGCATTTGCTTGGTTTAATGTAGTGTCTGCCTGTGAATTGGCAACATACCAGGCTTGTGCATCCTCCAAAGTGCGTTGAATTAGAGATATCGGTTATGCCTGAGTCCCGGCATAGAGGTGGCGTTCCGATTTTTCCAAATTGTCCACAGCACCCAAGGAAGACCTCGTTTGACCATCACGTTCGTTGTCGGGGACTCCATCAAATCCAACGAATATGTAATGTTCTCTTCAATCGAATCCGACCATCCTGCTGGAGGAGGAGGAACATTTGCGATTGATAGCAATTGCTGTGCCATATCGCAGTTGAAAATCACATGGCAGATCGATTCCGGGTTATTCCTACAGATTTTACAAGTGGTGTCAACTGATAACCACGTGTACGCAACCTGTCAGATACCGCCAATGCTCCGGAAACCATTCTCCTAAAGAACATACGGATTTTTGGTACTGTCTTGATGTTCCAAATCCGGTTTGAGACGTAGACTTTAAACTTTTTTTTTAGTGGTTATGATTTACAAAAAAAAAAAAAAGCTTAGTGGTTATGAGTCTTATGACAAACATTCTTAATGCCTTTCATCTAAACTTAGGACCGGCTCAATAATGCTAAAAAAAATATTATAAACCTTATTAAATATTTGTAATATGAATTTCAGTTATATGATAAATATTTTTTTTTATTTTAAAATCAAAAATATATATAATTTGTTTTTTGTAAATTTGTCTCGAACTCTATAAAAAAATGTACATCTTTGCAGATGGCTTAAAAGTTAAAACCAATCATGTTTAAACCCAAAGATAGATAGTGTATGAGTGCTGATTATATGGGCGTAGCTCTAAATCCACGGATATGATTTGATTCGGAGATTACTTTACGCTAGAATTAGAGAGCAAATCTGAAATATGGAAAAATATAAAAATAAAAATTTATTTAATCTTTTTCGCAATTTTAGAATATCTTTCCTCAAAAAACAGAACCCATAAATTCCATATCCAAAGGATACTAACGGTAACGGCAACGACTATTACGACGGTCCACGACACCCAAACCCATCTGGGTATAACGTCATCAGCGCCTCCAGTGACGTAAAACCACGTCATCCAAACGATAAGCAGCGGCGCGAGAACGCACCTGCAAACGCTGTACGACGCGTAAAACGGCAGCGTCACGAAACGGTGCAGACTCACCGCGAGAGGATCGTCGTGGCCACGCGCGGCCGCGAGAGTCCACGTGTTCTGACACGCGCTGGTGGCCTCGGCGACGATGAGGAGCGCGAGGAGGGCGCAGGCGCCGTGAGTCACAAGGTAGCGGCATGTGAGGAAAACGAAGAGCACGGCGGCGTGGTGGGCGGCGAAGAGCGCGTCTCCGCCGGCGGGAGAGGGGAAAACGGCGAGGTGGAGAAGATCGGCGAGGAAATAAGCGGAGCTGAAATCGAGAACGGCGTTTTGGGAATGGGTGTTGCGGGAGGGGAATCCGCGGTTAGGATCGGAGATGAGGGCGCGCGTGGCGAGGAAGACGGCGGAGACGCCGTGAAGGAGGGAAATCAAGCAGCTGGAGGCTAAAGGACGAGACTCAGGGCTCCATCTCCGGAAAACGAACAAGTAACCGTGAAGATAGACGAAGACGAAGATTGAGAAGAAGAATGGTAGATCTTTGAAATTCGTAATTCCCTCCATCGCTGACTAATACGCAAATATCTTGAAGCTTTGAAGACTAACAGGCATGTCCATATATATAGAGAGAGAGAGATGGATGATGACTTGATGAGACATAGTCACATGAGAGAGATGGTTGAGGTTTGTTTAGAAAAAACGAGGTTGGTGAGGAAACACCTAAAGCGACGGCGTTTCCAAAGATCTCTCAATCTAAATAACTTTATGAATTCACGTTTCCTTTTTTAATTTTGAAAAAAAAAAATCTATAGTATTATCGACCAATACAATTCTATTAAATTTGTTTTTTTTCCTATTATATTCACATTGTATCTCTTATGATCACCATTCAAAATTTTGTTCTACACTCTGCGTTCCACTAATCAGATTTGTTCCGCTTTATCACGTTACCACAGTTTATAATGAAGTGACAATGATTGACACCAAAGGGAGGTTCTTCAGCGAAGTTTCTGATTGTTTATTCCTGACGTTTGAGTCGTCTTATGAACTTTGCTTCGGACATGGAAACACTTTTAGATATTCTCTTTTAACGTACGGCTCTAAAAGTGTGTCTCCATAATGGTAGGAGACCACTATTGCAGCTACTGCATCCAAATTTTTCACGTTATTTCAGTCATGATGATTTGGCATCTCTTGACCGTTTTCTGAAATTCTCCAAGCACAAGAATTTCTCGAGTTTCAGCCGCCAACTTAATACACAAAAATTATTAATCACGATTTTTTTCACATAATCATCACAAGAAAAGCCACGAGTCTAATTAATGTCACGATCCCTTAAATGATAGAAACCTTCAAACCAAATAAAACTTGGATCGTTTGTGTCATTCAAATGCAGTATAGAGAATCATTATGGTATATTCAGCATAGAGAATCAATATCAAGAACAAATGTAAAGATAGATTCTTACACAACTTGACTCTTTTTTTCAATTTTTATATATAACATACACTAAGGACTCTTTATGAAGTCTCGTGGCAAAAACTTTTAAGCGTCTGCATCGTGTTTTACGTATTTAAACACCACACTGGCTTAAGAAAGATCCATTCCAAAACTCATCAAACAATGAGCCAAAGATTGGACCTTTCTTAAAGGGTTACCACCTTCATTTCGTGTGTCTCTGCGTGTGTTACGTAAGTGTACCTGCCCTGGCTATTGTTTTTATACATGTACATTATCTATATACAATTTACTTCAATCGATTTCACCTTCTTCCACGTCGGTGGCTAGGCTTGGAACAGCAGGAGCCTCAGGTTCTTCTTCATCATCGTCTTGTTTCATGTACAGTCCGAGTTGCTCAAGAGGGTTACTTCCTCTGAGGTTGAAGCTTCCAAGTGCGTCTAAAGGTCTCTCGGGGCTGATTTCATCGGCTGAGCTTGCTAATTGCTCAGGTGCACTCGAACTCAGCATCTCTAGATCCTCGAGGAACCGCGAGTTCTCATTGATCTCTACAGTTTTCTCCATCTGCAGGGAAGTCAAAGATACGAAACAAACACCACATAAGTTGCATTATTAGAGAGTGTTTTTAGAGTTTGTGGTACTGTAATGCATGCAAGTCATCTGTCTGCTATTTACCTTCAATAAAGCTTGGCGTGCAGCTTCTCTTTCGACTTCTCTCTTCCGCTTAGACTCAGCAGCAGCTTCTGCAGCAGCCTCTGCTTCAGCTTGACGACGAGCATCTTCAGCAGCCTCTGCCTCAGCTTGTAGCCGCGCTCTCTCTGGCAGCAAAAATTAATGGTTTTCAGTTAAAAAAACATAGAACTAAAAACATGTTATTGTAAGAAGGATCCGGAGATGCAGAAAAAAAAAAATATAACAAATTGGGTTGTTGGTATATAAACAACCTTTCTTCTTCTGAAGTTCGAGTTCTTCTCTTTCCTTACGCAGCCTTTCTGGGTCTCCCTTATTACTGTTCTGCTCTCATGCGAGATCAAATTTAGACCATATTAATTCCCATGATCTAAAGGAATGCTTCAAGGATAGTGTACAGTATGTGATGCCCGCATTTAGTTCAGGAAATAACTTAATGCAAATGTGGACGTTGCTATTGTGTGTGGTCTGTTCCTATGCTCTTTGATTTTAGTAGTTTAGAAAAAGCAAACCTCACGTAACAATTTTAATAATAAATAATCTTATTTCCAAATCACTATCTCCAAGTTTCTGTGATTGTTTAGACTGGATCCAAATACTATTCTGCGACAAAATATAAAACCCGAAAAGCTACTTCTATTCTTCCTGGCCTATTGGTTAATCAGCCACTGCCACTAGTCAAGCCAAACAGTTTCAATAGGGAGTTCTGGCCAGAAGTGTAACCCAGTCACCACTTAAGTCAAATAAAGATTTAGGCTGAATTGAGGATAAGTATAGACCTGTGGAAGTGTTTTCTCGCGTGCTTTTAGAATGATATCTGCAAACCGGTTCTTCAACAGCGCAGCTCTATAGCGCTTCTCAGATGAAGCCTGAGTTTCTAATATATTTCCTGAATTATAAATTCGATAAACTGTGAGATACGCACTTCATGACTCAAGTAGAGAAACTCTTTTTCTCTGCATCTCACCGTCATGTTGACCATCTGATTCATCAGAACTAGGCTTTTGCTGAGAACTAATATCCATCTGCTCCAGCGCACCAGTAGATTCTGTAATAAATACACCAGAGGTACAAACTGTAAATATGTATCCATTAAAAAAATCTCTTGATAGTAATTTTGCATCCAGCCACCATCGCCAACATCTATTACATTTCCCTACTGTGGCCAACTATAGTTGTTCCAGCAGAGCAAATCAGGGTAGAAAATGAACAATAAATCCTCAAAAGCTTATGAATTCAAAAGATTTTAAGTACTCACGACTTCCTTCAAAAAGATCATCAGTTCTCGTATCTTCATCTCTTTGCGCCTCAGAATTTGCAGTTTCAGGCATCTGGAAAGTCATCATCTGCGTGGTTTAGATTCATAACGAATTACATGCCTTGAAAAGCTGACATCATAGATAATACCTTGGAAGAATCCTCTTGAATCATGGGTTTAGCGTCATCGGATTGATCTTCAGAGCTACCAGACTCAGAATCTGAAAAGCAACACCCTATTCAGTAACACACAGAATCTATAAAATAACAGATGCTATGGAAACGTACTAAACCCCCTATTCAATGAAAAAAAGAAGAAGAGATTCTAGGTTCTACAGAGATTTGTTAACTAAACTGTAGATTTTTATCCTACTGTTCTTCAATGAAATTGCCAGAATCAAATTTGACAAACTTTCAATCATGATTACAATAATTGCATCAGCGAATGGAATTTTGACGAGCTCCCCAACCAACTATGTTAATGAGATCTAATCAAATATGGAATATGATAGACAGGAACGATATTTGGCTAACCAAAATAATCATATGGCTAAAAAAACGAAAAACGATACAAATCATGATATAACATAGAAGGGGAGGCAATATATAAAGGTTCTGATATAAACATGAGTCAGTGATATATTATAAAATCCATAGAGAACCTAGAACAAGAAAATGTTACGAAGGAGTTGAGGAATTTATATGGATTGCAACTAACCACTGGAGCTCCTTGAGATAGGAGGTTCGTTTCCACCAACATACTCATCAGCCAATTCATTTCCTAGAAAAGGAACATAGAAGCAGGCAAAGATAAGAAAATTGGTGAACACAGAGACCACTGATCAGTATAAACCCAGAATATAATTTGCAAACAGAATCTGAGTTTCACCTCGTTGCAGCGACGAATTGCTCGGTCCGGATCCATTAAGAAGCTGCAACAAAAGAAATTCGTTGCTTTTCAGTAAAACTGTGTGAAAATTTATCCTAGCAGGTGAGATGACGATTACCTCTATTTCGCATGGTTCAACATTCGACTGCTTCGCTTCTTTATCTTGGATATATTCATCTAGAAGTTTTTGAAGAGTGAGCAGTACTTCATCACTGAGAACATCAATGTCTATCTCGATTTCGTCTTCTGCAATTTCTCCTCCATTTGAACTGTGTTTCTTCAAAAAATCAATGATCTGTGCAGGAAGTTCGTCCAGTAGTGACTCGAGTTGTCTCCCCAATCTATGCCTCTCCTCTGCTGTCATAAGTGGCTTCACGGGTTCTGGAACACTCTCTCTAAGGGGTGAAGCCATCTTTCTCTTCTTCGCCGGAGGGACAGATATAGCAGCTTTCCTTTCATCAATGGGTTCCAATGTAATTGCAGGCAAAGATTGCATGCTACACACTGGTAATTTCTTTTCAATTGTTTTCCACCGCGCTTCAAATAATTTGCTAAGAATATCCCCCATAATGTGAACATCATGTCCTGGTGGGTTATATGTCATTGCATTGGTAAATGTCAGCCTCACATCAGCAGCAAACTCATGTGGGCTTGAGTATGCACCAGACGCTAAGTTCTTCTTTACCGTCCCTAAGTCCATGGGATGTTTGATAATAGTGAGATAGTCAGGTATGTTTAGTTTCACTACATCAACTGGCGCCTGAAAAACCCAAGAATGCGGATGGGACCACAGTTTTTTCAGCAGCGTGTCACATTGCTTCATCAGTATCATGTTAGGAGCGCTAGCCATAGACTCTTTCGTAGATTCAAACTTCCCCGAGGAGCCACGGTTCCATCCACGAGATGTCCCAGTCTGATGCCGAACTTTCTTTCCTGGTCCCGTTGCAAAATCAGATGGCTTGTTCAAATTGCTGAGTCGAGATGATAGTTTTTGAGCAGTGCTAAAACCCACCCTATCACTAGTAGACAACACAAAAGCTGGGTTCATTCTCTGCAACTCAGAATTCTTAAGAACAATCTTTGTCTGCTCCAGCTCCAGTTTGAGCCGATGAATCAAATCCTTCCTCTCAGCCTGTGACATGTTATACAAGGAAATGACTTGTCTCTGGACACCATAAGGATCTTCCTCATTAGAATTCAACCTAATACACGTTCTAGCAGGAGCGCTTGAATTCTCAGATGCGGTGACCTCGGTATCAATCTGCGCGAAGCTTCCAGAGCCCTCTGATTCATCAGGCGCTTCAAAAGTATTCGGATAATACCCTCCTGTGAACGCAGCACTTTCTACCATTGTTTTGGCAATAATTTCCACAAATATAACCCTCACTCGCTTCTACAATTCACAATTCACCATTTGCAAGAGACCTGCATCACATATATTCACTTAATCAACAGAAACTAATACTTCCCCCATCAAAACTCACAGAGACAGGTCCTATTCCCATTTCAACAGATATGAAGTTCAAATATTTGCAACATTCTCGCAAATTTTCCACAGGGGCAAGAAACTTGTTATGACACAAACAGCCAGATCTAAACAATGTGAAATAAGAATGTCCGAAACAAACATACCCACAAATTCTCAAAAAAAAAAAAAATTATCTACTTTTTGGAGTCCAAAACTCGAGCCCTAGCCTAATGCCAATTCAAATGAAACACCTTTTTTCAACTAATCATTCGAATTGGGAAAAACCCACAACCAAAAAAGATTGAATTTTTACCATTTAGCTGAATCGCACAGGTCTTCGCGAGCTGAATTTCAACCTCCTCCAACGAAATTAACTTCAGATCAGACAATACGGAACTTGAAATATCAGACAACCAGAGATGCGAGCTCGCAAGGAAAGAAGCAATCTAATTATTCCAGAAACGGTAAAATTTACCGAAACCCTAGAATAAAAATCGCCCCCACTTTCGGAATCTCCAAAGATCCGTGAACCATACACAGATCACGCGCCACAAAGTAGAAGATTGAGCAACAAACCCTGGAATCTGGAATTGACTACGCAAACGAACCCTGAAACTCTCGTGATCAAATCGTAGGCAAAAACTTTGAATTAAAAATATCAGAGCTTTCGCGTGAGAAAGCTGGAGACAAAACCAAGTCGGAGACTAACAGAGAGAGAAAAAAAAGGTTAGTGCGAGAAACATTTTTTTTATTTTTAAAACAAAGGCTTTTAAGCTTCGACACCGACAAAAGCCTGCCTCCAATTTTCTGATCGGACGGACCATATTGATTAAGAAGCAAGCCCAGATCAATATCCAACGGTCAAGATGATCTTGTCTGCGCGGAGTTAACGAGTAATTAACGTCCGTTTCCTTTACGTGGCAATAGTTTAACGGTAGAAAATTAGCGTCACGAGCATGTGACGTTATTGGACAGTGACCGTTGACTTTCTTTATTACTACTACTAGTGTTTATTTGACTGGTCATTTGAGTTTGCGTGTAGATTTTTTAACTCTACTGTCTTCTCTAGAAGCCACAAGTGAGTTCACCAGCTGGAAGAAAAACGGCAAGGAGTTTATCTCCGAGACAACAAAAACGACGTGGAGTTTGTTGTTGATAAAGTAAACGATATGATGTCTCATTTCCTCAGATATTCGTTTGATTTGTGTGCCGTTTTTGGTTGTTCGAAGAGATTCTGAGGATTTGTGTTGATTGTTTCCAGATTCATTTGTAAAACACCAGTCTGTAGAGTACAATTGCACTTGCACATGTGTAGATTATATTTGGAGTTTTCTTATAGAACATTGGAAAATGATTTGAACTAACATAAAAGAGATTTGGGCCAATTCACTTATTGGCAATTGGTTTTGAATTGGAAATCCATAAATCTTAACATGGTATCAGAGCCTCGTTTGCTGATCCAAATAGGGTGACCCAAGAAATGTTTATTACCGGTCCTAGAGTGAGATTCGGTTCGAGATTGACCGATAAGAACCATCATCTCAAGAGGGCGTGTTAGGATCCCACATCGGAAATTTAAAGGGTACAACACTAGTATATAAAGGATATGGGCTAATCCACGCATTGTCAATTGGTTTTGAGTTGGAAACCCATGAAATTTAACATGGTATCAGAGCTCGATCACACGCAGCCCAACAAAATCGATTCGACCCATCGAAAGAGGCCGAATCGATCTAATCTGAAATTAATCATATAATGAAATATTGTCGAGATTAATGGTTATGCGGTCATTATCTTGAAGGAGCGTGTGAAGAATATATTCCACATTGTAAGTGGGAAGGGATTTGAGCTAATATATAAAGTAATTTGACCAATCCACTCATTGTTAATTGTTTTCAGTTGGAAGTCCATGAAACTTAACAACATTAGAGTTTAGTCTATACGAGATATTCTTAAATTATAAAAATTGAAAAATGGAAGTAGCTCCAAAGATATTCACAATTTCACACGAAGTGCTAAAAAAATCCCTTAAAATCTTCTCACTACATAATTCAAGACATGCGAGTAAGGGACTCGTTTGAACTAAGAACAAAGAATGTGGATGGGCTAAGCCCGTTTTTCTTTGGTTACAAATAAGCCCAACTTACTATATATATATTTTTCTTTATTTATTTATTTTCAAAAGTAAAGGTGGACTTTTTGTTTTTGTTATAAGAGTATCCCCATTCAAGTATCTCAATGGGTATCCACATTAAAAAACAATACAAAATAAAGAAAAAAATGATGAAAATCGGTTCTCAAATTAAATGTTTTGAGAACTCCTTGAGACACATGTCACTTTCTCAATGGTTAAATTAAATATATAATACTTTAGAATATCAATTAAATAGTTTATATGTTGTTAATTTTTAGTTTTCATTTTTCTATAAATCATAAAATAAAATTATCTATCTATCAAATTCCATTAAACATGAGATTAAGTTATATATTTAAATTGTTTTTCATTGATATTAGTTAAGGTTAATATTAGGTAATATAAATTAGTAATGTTTTAGTTATTAATACAATAATATTAGATATTAGAAAAAAATCTGAGATTTGAAAAATTAAAATTTTGTTATTATTTTCCTCTTAAATATATATTAAAATCTGAGATTTGTAAAATTAAAATACTGATATTCAAAAGTACTACAATGATTATTACTTTCCTCTTATATATATATATATATTTATTAAAATCTGAGATTCCAAAAATTAAAAATCTGATATTTAAAAATAATACAAAAATTATTATTTTTCTCTTCTATATATAGACTTCATATCTTCATCTTATACACCATAACATATATGATTTTCTTTCTTTCATCACTTGAATTATGGATTCAAACAATCCTTTTCATTTTTCAAAGATTTTCTAATTTAAGATAATATTTAGCATAAATTTTTCAAAATAAATTATACCAAAATATAAAACTATACAAAAAATAATAATATTATATTGATGAGATACTTTAATGGTTATCTCACTAATGGAGACAAAAATTTGTGATGGGTTTCTCAAAATAAATTTTCCTTACAATATTAATATAATATATATGAGATACTCTTAAGGATATATCACCAGATGCTTTAAGATCCGATTAGTGACATAAACATGGTAATCTATTTTTTTCTTTATGGTAAAAGATAATGATACGAGATAACAGTACGATTAGATACAGTATGCAATAATGATAAAAATGACAGTAAAATAAAAAACTTGTGGTATCTTCCCGTCGTCCCACCATATTATTACAGATATGCCAAATAATTGTTTGATATAGATTTCAAGAATCCATCCAACGGTTGATTTGGTAGGGGTGAATTATATTTACCACAAATGATGAACGTCGTTTTTATTTAGATGTTTTGATTGTTATGATGGAGGAAGCAACCTTAAGTCCACTCATCGCGTTGAGACTTAGAGTATGAATTAAGTCTATTTATCGCGTTGAGATTTAGAGTGTGAATGGTAAAATATGAGAGTAATAACGTGAAAATAATATAGAGTAATGGAGAGGGAAGTAAAATAAAAAAATTATAGTAAAATAGAAGAAAATAAATAAGTTTATTTGTTTACTCTTTGTTACTCTCGTTATCATTTCAAACAAGGGAGTAACAAAATTTCCTCTAGACAATACGGAACAAACAAAAAAAAAATTAGAATAAAATAGAATAATTAATTTTGTTTCTTTTTTCATTTTGATTTGAAAACAAATAGAGTTAGTTAGCTAGACACATTTCCCCCTCTCATGTTTACTCTAACTCAACTTAACAATCAGACCCTTAATCTAATAATACATTGATTTGACTAAGTAATATTCAAGTGTTTTGTTAAATATCTAAAATTGGGTATAATGAGTTCAAAATTATTAGTTTACAAATATTCTGTGTTTTGGTCGATTTTGAAAACAGTTTTCTAATATGGATTATTCTATCAGTTAATTTCCCCTTATATATATATATAATATATTGTGTTTATACCCCATAGTCCATAGATGCTATTTCCCCCCGTTATTGTTAGCTTATCTATGGTGGATGGGAACGTCGAGATTTTTGGTCCAACCAAAGTGCTGGACCAATGAGATCTCCCCATCTATTAAACCACTACCGACATCGACCGTACACGTGGAGTATATTCACTCCAATAGAACCCTACTTCAACCACACAAACAGTACTACAAGTATTATAATGTCAGATACCATCTTCTGATTCGTCTCTCACCTCGAGAGGCTATCATTCGTTTTAGTTTGGTTTTATCTTTCGTACATGATAGTGTATACTTTAGCTTATTTTATTGTCCTCCGATCCAAGTGTATCGTTTAGTTGAAATTTCAACTCGTGCAAATGATTTAAGCTACAAAATCGTAAATGCTGTGAAGCCAACCTTCTAAGCAGGCTGGATATAGCTTATAAGCTTTAAATTCTTCTTTTTTTAACCAAAAGAATCAAGACCACTATGTACTTTCTGGATTTTTGCAAAAAAAAAAAAAACAAAATGTTTTTGATTGGTGATATGCCGAATGAAAAAAAAAACAATTTGGTGACTCAACATTATCTAAAGTACTATACAAAAATCACGATTTATGTCTAATTATTCAGTTATATATTATGGTAATGCATAAAAACAAATTATGCCAACTAGTATATTACTCACTACATTTTACAAAATAGTGTTATTTAGACTTATTTTTTTCATTTCAGAAATAACATCAATTTACGTTTTCAATATGACTTTTCACACTCAATTCATGTTTGACCTTTATTCTTAAAACATACACATATTAAGTAGTATGTAAAAATATCCGTTTAAAATCAGTAAAATATGTAACCAGTGCGAAAACTTCATACCGAGTGAGCCATTTAGGATTTGAGTGGCTTCAACATACACGTGAAAGGCTCTCATTCGTTCTATCATCTACCAAAATTCTATCGCTGTTGAGGACTATTCCAATACACGCGAGCATAAAAGACTTGACACAAACGTACGGCCCGATTTAAAGCTCACTATGTGACACGTGAACGATCGAACCAATCAACGGATCTTAGATAATGATGACATCAACATTGTCGGAAAGGAAAGCCGAATGGAGAAATGTGGAGACGCTTATTGGTTCCTGTCTCATAAAATGCCAAGTGTATGATTGATCTCTGTGCGAGTGATTACAACTTTATTTATTCTCCCTCCTCATAAGAACTTTTGGCTTTTTATTTTTTATTTTTTAACCTTTTTTGTCAACAAATCAGGCTTCTACACATGCAGGAATAAGCAGAGACCACGAAGATATTGGCATTTTCTTCATTTTTAAATTTTTTTTGGCTTTTATTCAATTTCATGATCGTTATATAGTGTTTAATTTTCTTATTCCAATCTAAAATATGATTTTTTAAAAACTTTGATTTTTTTTATAGATTTTGTTTAATTTCTTTAGTCTAAACATATTTACTATTTTTTTTTCTTTTAGGATTAGAAATCGATTATAAATTTTACTTTTATTGTTAATATTATGTATTAAAATATAATTGGAAATTTACTTTAAATAAATCTCTCCTACGATATACTGCACTCTTTTGAGAATGTATTCTAACCCTTGTTTGTCAGTGTTTTTATTTATTTATTTCAACATTGGTTTAACAATTAACTGAAATTCAAGTCAACATAAATAATATGTACAAAATTATATCATTCTCACGGATTCAGCAGTTGTTCTCGTTATTTTATAACAATTTTCATCAAATATAACAAAAGTTGCAGAATCTTGTCCATCATTTACTATTACCTCAATTATATCAAATTGTTATATAGAGGTAATGAATTAGAATTTTTTTCCTTATAGGATTGTATTCTCTTTTTTATTTCTTTAATCAAAATAGAAATTTTTTTATCTCCTTTTTAAAAACTTTAGTTTTTTTTTTTTTAACTTTAGCTTTTAGGATAATTTTTCGTTTAATTTTTCTTTGTTTATTTTCTTTTTTAGGATGTCAATTTATTATTTAATTGTTTTATTATCATTTTTTTATAAAACTTTAAGATAAAAATCTTTAATCTAAAAGCAACTTTTTTCCTTTTTTTTTGCTAACTTTACTTTTAGGATTAATTATATATTATATTTTTTTCCTTCATTGTTAATCTTGTCAAAATTTAATTGGAAATTTATTAAACACGTGTCAAAATCTGATGAATTAACTCGACACGTGTCGTGATCTCGCGAGTTACTAACTTTGAAATCTTCTCTTTTATATATATAGATAGATACCGTTCAAGTAGGTTTAACATGCGTAAATCTGCACATATGCGCCCTTGTATACAGTGTATATATGTTTTTTTCCGGCAGTATATAGTGCATATATAGATATGTTTTTCTTTAACGATTCAACCAAATATACATATAATCTTCCTATTCTTACATTAATCAAGAATAAATGAAAATGAAAATGAAATATGAATATCATCAATTATAGCGAAAGTACACATACATAAGTGAAGCTCAAACTATCAATTAAAAAAAAAAAAAAAACTCAAAACTATAAATTTTTAATCTAGAGAAAAAAAGAAATTGAAAACCAGGTGCAGTACTTTGTTTATATTTAATTGCAAATGCAGATACACATACCTTTGTTGGATACATATATAAAAATGATGGATGTATGAATGCATATCAAGGAGCTGCAGCAAGAAGGTTGATTAATAAGATGATATGCTAATTACATGTCATTAAGAAAATATATAGAAAATGTTAAGTTGAGTTAGAGTAAACATGAGAGGGGGAAATGTGTTTCTAGCTAACTTACTCTAATTTTTTTCCAATCAAATGAAAAAAGAAACCAAATTAACTTATAAAAAAAAAATTGTTAAAAAGCAAAGCCGTGAATTATCACAAAATAGGTAAATGTATATGAGTATTCCAATAGCGAGGAGACAAGTGCACGTTACAAGGACATGAAAATATAGAGCATGGTGTACTTAAATCTTAAATGATATAAATATAGCCTTTCGTATATAAAGTTATATACAAGTGTACGTAACGTGTTTTTGTATGTATGTAATGTGGGGATGCATGCAATAGCTTATAGTGAAGTAGTTTAACACCATACTCAATATATATAAGGCATCTTCGTATGCCGAACGCAGCCCCATGCGATCAAACGCACCGCAAACGCTGCATCTAGCCGTTGCGATTTGTATCAGAAATTTCTGATCACTGAAAAAATTCAACGTTGCGACTGAAACTATTGCGACCAGTCGCAGAGACCAATCGCGCGGCTGCCAAACGAACAACAATCAACAGCATCTGGTCGTAGGTCACAGCCGCAGCCACCGACGTCAGGCTAACGAACAGATCCATAGGGTCCTCATATAGGCCATGTGTTTTTGTCTCTCAAAAAATTTATATTCGTATATATACCAGATCGAGTTTATAACATATTCTTTAGCCTACGATCAAATTAATNGAACGCAGCCCCATGCGATCAAACGCACCGCAAACGCTGCATCTAGCCGTTGCGATTTGTATCAGAAATTTCTGATCGCTGAAAAAATTCAACGTTGCGACTGAAACTATTGCGACCAGTCGCAGAAACCAATCGCGCGGCTGCCAAACGAACAACAATCAGCAGCATCTGGTCGTAGGTCACAGCCGCAGCCACCGACGTCAGGCTAACGAACAGATCCATAGGGTCCTCATATAGGCCATGTGTTTTTGTCTCTCAAAAATTTTATATTCGTATATATACCAGATCGAGTTTATAACATATTCTTTAGCCTACGATCAAATTAATTTACAATATGCTTTAAATCCTATGACATAAATGCATGCATTTTTAATAGCAGACTCGACTAAAATCTATGATAACTGTAAAATTACTGGTGATATCTTTTTGACATTATTACAATGGCAACTTTTTTTTTTAATTTGCCAATAAATATTTGACATTATTACGGCATGTTCTATATATTTAAGTATTCCCATCTTCCACACACTATCTCCACATTATCATCAGTTGTTGCTTTTTTCAACCATATATTCTTATAATCTTATAAGTAAAGCTTAAACAAAGTTGCTAAAGTGATTTTATGTTTGTGATAAGTCGTCACAGTCGTAAATCACATAGCTTAACCTTATAATTCTTACCCTCTTGTTTCAGGCAGCAATCAGCATCAAAGCCAGAGAGTCAGAGCAGCTGTTGTGTCTAGCCTCCATGCAAAGCCACCAAACTCCATTTTCCACACATCACACGGCACCGTTTTGGTGTACTTTGTTTCCTGCCACGTGTACTGCATCCTCACCCTACACGTGAAAGCTCGGTAGTTACAATACATCGCCACCGTCGACTCCTCCGCCACCAACCACACCACAACATCCGGCAACGACAACGACGAATCTTCACCGGAAACAGTCCTCCGGTAAGCCTCGTTAACCCACACCACACGGTTCGAGCCGTCCGATACGAAAGCTGGACACGTGTCCTTACCTAGATTGTCCACCATCTCAACATCCGTACACTGCATCGCATGGGAACTCGAAATACCGTCACATACCCCTGTGACGGACTCCACCGTCACCCACGTCTCCACCTCCACCGTGACGCCGCCGTTAAACGTGCCCCACGCATTGGTTTCTCGTGTTTTCTCTTCGATTATCGTTTTTACCGTCGGATCGAGACTATCCTGATCTAACGGAGTGTATTCGCCGGAGAGATCGGTTTTTTCAGGCAGAAGTTGCAGCGTCACGACTCCAGCTTCTTCCCGATCATCAGAAAAGTCAGATCTGCTCTTTCCTCGACATGTGCTTTTATTATTCTTCGAAACCCTAACGTACTTTCGTTTGGTTCGTTTGCTCATACCGTATGAGCAGCTGTTGTTGTTATCTCCTGCAGCGCATGTCTGACCAGCCGTCGGTTTTGGAGCGATCGGACGGTACCGGAGCATGAGAGTGTCAACGGAAACCTTATCCTGCGCTATACCGGCGTATCGTAGCGTTCCCAACCACTCATCTTGATCCATTAATTATCTTTCTCTCTCTTCTCAAACACTCTCACTCTTTCTCCTTTCTCTCTCAGTAGTATTTCTGAGTGCCTCTCTCCGGTGAGCCGAAAAGATTATCATTCGGGGGCAAATGAGGAGGAATGGTAATTCGCCACGTGGCTTTAGGGTCAGCGTAAGATACAGTTAAATCATTGGATGGTTTCTGTGCATCTCCTATGACCTATGTCATCTTTCGCGACATATTTATGTCGCCTTATGTTTCTTTAATTTATGTATGTTTTTTCTTTCTGGATTTTAGATAAGAGTAGTAATTAACAATAAAAAGTTATATTATTATTATATTTGATAACGATTCAGAACAACTACAAGTCCTAGGTCTCAGACAAATTCTTGTCAAAGTTCCTTCAATTACAATCTATTGGTTATGTGCAATTTATTATTAATTTTCTAGTCAGAAGATCCATGTTAATCAATCATACATATATATCTGACATATTGTACGATGAGTAACGCCACGCACACACGTGTATGTATACACGTCAACTCTCTCTATATATGACTAGTCTATAACGTAGGTATATATACTAATATACATATACATACATGTACAAGAGCTTGTGTTTTTGTGTATGTGAGATAATATATATTAGATTTTTGTCTAGCTAAAAACCATGACAACAAAATTAATTAATAAGATTTTATAATGATTAACACATCCAATCATTCATCGTATATATACGTTTGTTGCATTAGTTTATACCATATATAAAACTGCCACGACTTAAAAATAACAAAAAATAGAATGCAAGTGAATAGTAAAATCGTTTTGAATTATGTTAAAGAATCACATTTAGATAAGAAAAGCAGTGTCTGTTTTACGTTGTATATGCAAAAAAATTACGGTTTGATCCGGATTATAAAACAATGGCCAGTAGTACTATTAGATCACCATTAGAGTATAGTTAAATCTGGGTCGCTTAACTTTTGTATTTAGAATTTTCTTAGCAAATATATATGGTCCAACACATAACAGTATTTAATTTTGACGGGCCACTATAAACGCAGAGACACACGTTGGTTGAATGGATGCTATGTGAAATTGTGAATATATCTTTACCCACATAGATGCATACACATAGGTTCATGTGATATATTTAATGGTATGGTTACCCAAGGCCTCCAATAATTTTGCTATATTCCCCTTATATAGATTTGTATTATCTTAATGCGTGGGTCCTATCTTAAACAATATATATGCTGCCATTTTACCTTATTTGAGGATTCTTATTGGTCCTCGTAATCTCCGACCAATCAAATTGCATTATGTGTCCTCCATCTCTCTGTTGCAAAAGCTGTTATGTCATGACTCATCGCACATTTTAAAATATACACATATATGCTTTTGTATATATTAATCATACTTACATAGGCATGCCTACATATGCGAGTACACGAATAGGAAATGTTAATGACAACGATATTTGCAGACATAACAGTTGCAAAGACTAATGGAAAATAACAAAAACAGTGGAAAGTATTCATCATTTAAACATTAAAAACGTAAAATTTTAAAAATATATATGTGTCTCTGTTTCTTTCTAAACTGATCGAGATATGGTAGTTCCGAGAAAATTGTAGCTCGCCAACCCTAAATAATACTTAAAATTACATGTGTCTTTCAGTATTTGTTTACTAAATTTTGATATAATCAAAATTCCTTTTAACTATGTTACTATGACATTTTTTTTATCATAAATTTAAAGATAAATTCAGAAATCGGTCATGAAGAGTGAAAAAACCTCAAACAAATCAAAATAGAATAACCGAAAACAAATATTAAAACTATCAACTATTGACTCACAAAAAAAAAAAAAAAGTGGGAACAACTTCGTTATGCGTGTCTTTGACAGTTTTGATGGCATAAGCCGGTTTGGTTCTCTCAAGCTATATATACCAAGACACGCGTTCATAATTTGTCTAGCTATGAAAGAAATTAGCTATGGGTTATCGAATGAGACAATGGGGAATCATCCAACCGTGTCTTTTTTACGGTGAGCCGAACGAGACAATGGATCACATGTTTTTTACATGTCTTTACTCTTTCACTATTTGGAATTGGCTTTGTGCGGGCTTATTAGGTACGAGGCTAAACCCATACTGGGAGAGGATCATCCAATCAGGTGGAACAACGTTGATTCTATTCTGATCCGAATAGCTTTTCAAGCATCGATTTTTCCGGATATGGCGAGGGAGGAATGGTTGGAGACACAATCGGCATGTCCGCTTCGTCCTAAGCCTCACTCACGCCATTGACAAGGATGTTTGCTACCGCATTCGATCCCTTTTCCCATCCCATGAAAAAAGCTCCATCGTCAGGTTGACTCGCTTGTTGAGCTGTCGCCACATACAGCCGGTATAAGAGAACAACGATTTAGCTCTAGTTGCCTTTCATGCTCTGTTTTTCTAAACTAGTAGTTAAGCTTTTCCAAAATATTATAAATTTTTTTTTTTATTGATCAATAAATTTAACATTTCAACAACAACAGCAAAAATTATTTCTCGACACGATACAAAGACGATAAAAACAAAACCGTCTTCTTCCTTCGATTTTTTGTGCCGTTGGCGTTTGTGGAAAACATCAACATGAAACTATTTCATCAACAAAAAAGGTGGTTTCGTTGCTCTTTACACGTAGATATAGTTCACACATGAGTTAGCCTTTTTCCCAATACATGAGCGATATGGAGGAGATTAATTTATCATGATTTAATTTTCAATCCAAAGATATTATTATGAACCAAACATCCGAATTTCTCGATAAATCCTCACATTGATTTTTGTATAATGTAGGAATAACTGGGCTCATACAGTTTGACATTGGCCCATAGGCCCAAAAAAGTAAAACTGTCGTGTGTTTAGCAGCCGCTGTGTCATCGTGGAACTCCCATTTTCTCTCGTCTCTCTTTCACTTCTTCGTTCCTCGATCGTCTCCGTCGCCGATCTCGTTGCTTCATTTTCAGGTGAGATTCTCTCTGTTGGTGTATTTCGTATTCAAAATCCTTCGATTTCTTCTTTGACATTTGATTGATAGCTATATGTATATATATTCGTCGGATCTGTATGTAGACTCGGATTTCTAGGGCTTGTTCGCTTTTGTTTATTCGTCGTATATGTGGAGTGCAATCGCATTATTACTGACTCGTTATTCTGTTTTTATTCAATTTCTTTGTTCTTCAGCGAGTTGATTTGGTACGAGCGTTAATCAAATGGTTGGAGGAGGAGTTATCCAGCAAATTCTAAGGAGGAAGCTTCACTCCCAATCAGTTGTAAGATTCCTTTAGTCTTAATTTTCGTTTTCTGTTATTATATTTTGATTTGTGTGTGGGATTTCTACACTCTTTGTGTACGATTTCAGCTTGGGTTCTAAATACGATTTCAGAATTTAAGAGATAATCCTCAGGATTTCTTTGTTATTTGGGTTCTCTGTGTAAGGCTTCGTGTTTTGGGAGATTCGCATTGGCCAATTAGAGATAGAGAATCAGCTCTTGAATTCTTAGTGCAACGCTTCATCTTCTGGAACATGAGACAGGAGATAATGATTTGTCTTCCTGTGATTTTGTTTTTTTTAGCCATGATAGGGTCTTTTGATTTGTAGCTTCTGCTTCAATGTGCAACCTAAGTAGAATGCTGATTTCAGCAATCGTTTGACAGTGCATTTTGTCAGCATATAACTGATTTGGTTTGCCGCAAACTTTTCTCTTAGCATTGGTTTTGTGGTATCCTGCAGGCAACACCGGTTCTGTCGTGGTTTTCTTCGAAGAAAGCTCATGAGGACGCTGGGTCTTCTGGTGTAAGAGCACTTGCCCTCTTGGGTGCTGGTGTTACAGGACTGTTGAGCTTTTCTACAGTAGCATCTGCCGATGAGGCCGAACACGGATTGGAGTGTCCAGACTACCCTTGGCCTCATGATGGCATTCTCAGCTCATATGACCATGCTTCGTGAGTGTTTTATCTACATATTGTCACCATTCTCTTCTCTTCTCGTCTGGTGGTAGCATCCTTCTAATATTTTGTCATAGATTTTTCTGCTTCTATAAGTTAAAGTGCTTATCCTGTTACCTTATATAGTTAGACTGTGAAACTTGAGCTAAAAAAAGACTTATGAAGGTTTGATGTTGTATGAGCAGGATCCGTCGTGGGCATCAAGTTTATCAGCAAGTATGTGCGTCTTGCCATTCGATGTCTCTAATCTCATACCGAGATTTGGTGGGTGTCGCCTACACAGAGGAAGAGGCAAAGGCGATGGCAGCTGAAATTGAGGTAGTTGATGGACCTAATGATGAGGGTGAGATGTTCACCCGTCCAGGTAAACTCAGTGACCGGTTGCCTCAACCATATGCCAATGAATCAGCTGCAAGGTTTGCTAATGGTGGAGCGTATCCTCCTGATCTAAGTCTTATCACTAAGGTCTGCTGCTGTTTTACTTAAACTGAATATCTGTAGCAAATTTGTGTTCAGTGATCTTAATGGGTTCAATGTTCTGCCTGCCAGGCACGTCACAACGGTCAAAATTACGTCTTTGCTCTTCTGACGGGTTACCGCGATCCTCCTGCTGGCATTTCGGTAATTTCTATCTCATTTTCTACACTGGACTTCTTCGAATTCATATTGCTGGTTGTGAAAGAACCCATGATAATTTTACAGATAAGAGAGGGATTACACTACAATCCTTATTTCCCTGGGGGAGCAATTGCTATGCCGAAAATGCTTAATGATGAAGCTGTAGAGTATGAAGATGGTGTCCCGGCCACAGAGGCACAGGTTAGGTTTCCTCCATTAAAAATATTAGAAACACGAGTCTTTGGGCTTAATAGACAGCCTTACTCAGTGTCATGGTATTAACTTTACTTTTGTCAATCACGGCGCAGATGGGTAAAGATGTTGTGTCATTCTTGTCTTGGGCAGCTGAACCAGAAATGGAAGAGAGGAAATTGGTAGGTTTATCTTCCTCTTTTCTCTTGTGCATATTGCATTTTGGTTGATGTGACAAAGTTTCAGTCGAAGTTACTAGATTTAGTTTATGATCAAACTAGGCGACTTAAAGAACAGATCATTGTTCTTGTACCAAGTGTGCTGTGCTAATAGTTCTTGGTCTGCTACTAAGACATTAACATCCAGATATGCTGCTAACACGGTTTAACATCTACTTCTTAAACTCAGCTTCTTGACGGATCCAAAGAACCAGCTAAAACTGGGAAAGAAGCTCTTGTATGTTCACATTTTGCATGGCGATTAATGTTTGTTTAACTGTTTGCAGATGGGTTTCAAATGGATATTCCTACTCTCTCTCGCTCTGCTCCAAGCAGCATACTACAGGCGACTGAAATGGTCGGTCCTCAAGTCTCGCAAGCTGGTTCTCGACGTAGTGAACTAAAGTGCGGCGTAGTAAGCTTTTGCAGTGGCTACACAGTCGTTTTTTTCAACAATGGATGTTAAAAAAGAGAAGAGCCTTTCTCTGGGTAATAACGTATCTCCATTTTTATGTGTCATAAAAATCTTTGATGGGACCCGTTCTCGCCGGAAGGTGGAAAGACCTCATCATCTTTCTTCTTTTTCCTTGAATTATCACTAGAGTTTTATGAGGATAATAACGAAAAAAAATTCTGCCTCATAATCAAACATGATTTTGAGATTATATACATTTTGATTTGTTTCTTCTTCTATACCGGTCTGGTTCATTTTCCGGTTTGTCTCAATAAAGAATTATCTTTGTACTCGGTTTCCTAGCTTAGTTTCCATGTTCTTCCTCTTTTGAGTATTTTTCCCTTTCTATTTCTTTTTAACAGCATACCAACAAAAGCTTAATAACATAATTTGTATATGGATATAATCGCATAAAAGTAAATTATAATCGACAAAATTACAAAACAGTGTACTGAAAAACTTTTACAAATGATTTCTCCAATCGCCCCGGTAAATAAACAATCGACATTGCTTATTCTCTTCTGAAACAAATATCACCTAACCAACTCCAATATTATATCCTATGATCAATGTAACTATAGTAAGAGTATTAATCTTACCAATACGATCTTCCTTTTGCCTTACGACTAAACTCTCACCGGCTTTTGCAGAACAGCTGAGAGATACACTTGTGCATCAGTCTTCTCTCCAATAACCCATTTTAGCTTCTTATACCCAAACCTCTCGATCAGACGAGTAAGATCTTTCTTCTTTTCATCGCTCGGACAGTAGAAGTTATCCAACCAGAACAATCCACCGGGTTTCAAAACCCGATCAAGATCGAACATCAAGAACTCTAGCTTCTCGGGTTTACCCTCAACATCTAATCCGCTAGAAGCATGGATGAGATCAAACACATTGTCATCGAACGGGAATCTATGGTCTAAACTCAAGAACAAAGGAAAAAGCCCTCTCGCAGCTATGAATTCACTAAATGGAGCACCATTGTTCAACGTGTTAGTGATAACAGTCACGTTCTTCTCAGCCATTCTAGCTGCGAAAGTCCCTGATCCACCGCTAATATCTAACCCTATTCGGATTTTTCCATTTCCTAAACCCAACACATCATCAATCAAGAAATCGTTCTTCCCCTTAACCTTCACAAACTTATCTTTCTCGTTACCCAAATCGAAGCAACCAATGCATTCCTGGCTAAGTTTCTTACCTTTCAAGCAATCAAAACTCTTGCAACCAAGGCCACTCCAGTTAACACTCTTGTT
The DNA here is from genome assembly GCA_002933915.1 of Eutrema heterophyllum. Taxonomy (NCBI): domain Eukaryota; kingdom Viridiplantae; phylum Streptophyta; class Magnoliopsida; order Brassicales; family Brassicaceae; genus Eutrema; species Eutrema heterophyllum. The sequence goes on from PKMM01040214.1 coordinate 459,955, forward strand.
ACTAACAGATCCCCATAGTGAATCAGGAGACCGACTCAGATCTTGCTTAGGCACTGTTTTCGCCAAGCATCGTCTTCGCGGCAAAGGCTCGCAGGCACGGAGAATCAACTTTTGGCCAAGGCTCCAATCATCAGGACATCTGTCGAATACTTTGTATGACATGTACTGAGAGAGCAAATCCGCAGATTTTTCACAGGAATGACCAACGGATGATACCATTTCAGTGATCCCTGTACGCGAATCTTTGCCCAGTGGAAGCTGATGACGCTGGAGGAATAGTTTGAGCTCAGGGACGATGTTTGGTCGGGAGAGATCGATGGATTCGTAGCCAAGGATCTGTTTCTCCATCTGAGCGAGCTTGCGTTGAGATGAATCGATCTCTCGGAGGATGAGGGAGAGATGTTGAGAAACGAGTGAGATATTGTTGGAATGGTGGAGTGGCGAGTTGGCTTGGGAATGGGACGAGAAGGCGTATAAGGCGAAGAGGTTGGTGGTGACGACGGAGAAAAGCATGAGGAGGTTGACGGCGGAGGAGCAAATGGTTGATCGCCGGAATCTGGCGGTTCCATCGCCTATCTTCAGAGACACAGATCCCATCTTAGCAGCTCTTCGACGGTGAGAGAAAGAAGAGCTAAAGCTAAAGTCTCACTATAACTTGAATCTTCATCGTTGCATCTGTGATTGGATCTGCACAAAGAACTTACAGATTCAGAACATGTAACGATTCATCTTGAAAAATCCACATTTCAAGCAATCAAATCAACGAAACAGAAGAAGAAAGAACGATTTAGCAAAATCTAGATTACTCCGATGTCAATCATTCAGATCTACCAAAAATCAACATGAGATATTGCGATGAACACAACGAAGTTAAGATCGATGACTGTGGAAAATCGATGGTGAGGCTAAAGAGAAGAAAGATCATACCGAGATTTCAGCTGAATAGAGCTGGTGGACTTTCTTTTACACTCCCGTTTCCCGGAGCTGATATCGTCGTTACTCGAGAGTGAAAAGTATCGCCGACACGATATGACTCGAGTCAACACGTGACTAATGGTATATGTGATTCTCCTTCATGGGCCTTTATCTTGGGTTTGGCCCATATAATCAAATAAACCTTCTGGTTCGCTCAGAGGGAACCAATTTAGAAAAAAAAAAAAAAAGGAAATAAGAAAATTGGAAACAATGAGCGGAGTAATTTCTGGTTCGGGAAAACCACCGGCGCACATCTTTTCCCGGCAATCAGATTCTCCACCGACGTGAGAAAATCTCTGTATTCCGTATAAATGGAACTGAGGTGTCTCTTTGACGGGTTTTGGCCTAAACACGAATGGCGAATAAACCTGATCATCATCATCATCTCCATCACAACCACCACCAATCTTCTAGGAGATTGATGCTTGTATTGTATTTCACCAGTGTTCTTGGTATTGGATTCGTCGCAGCTTTTCTTTGTCTGTCTTCTTCTCAATTCTCATTCTCCAGCGTTTCTTCGATCTGGGTTCCCGTAAACCAACCGGAGATTCAGATTCCGAACTTCGATCCCCGGATTGTTCAAAAGGTACATTTCAATCGATTGTGTTTAGTTTTGCTAATTTGTACAAAACGATGAATTTTCCCTCTTTGATTTTCATCGTTGCCTCACTTGCAGAGAAGCAAACAATCGAATGATACAAAGGATCAAGTCCGGTTCTTATCGGCAACATTCGCCGATTTGCCGGCACCGGAATTACAATGGGAGCAAATGCCGTCAGCTCCAGTTCCCCGACTTGATGGATACTCCGTACAAATCAAAAACCTTTTGTACGTTTTCTCCGGCTACGGCAGTCTCGACTACGTAAGAACTCGTATAGTATTAGCATATACTCGATTCAAAAAAGAAAACTTGGAAAATGTGTTAAGGTTGATCAGTTTGCTTCTGCCATTGGTTTTCTTCAGGTTCATTCTCATGTGGATGTGTTCAATTTCACAGACAATAAATGGTGTGAGAGATTCGACACACCTAAAGAGATGGCGAATTCGCACCTCGGGATTGTGACGGATGGACGATATGTGTATGTGGTTTCAGGACAGTATGGTCCTCAATGCAGAGGACCCACTTCTCGTTCCTTTGTCTTAGACTCAGCCACAAAGAAGTGGCTCGAGTTTCCTTCACTACCAGCTCCAAGGTAAGGTCTTTATTTGACATTTACTAGAAAGTTATGGCTCCGCTTGATAAAACTGCGGAATTGCGGAAAATGAAAAGAGAGTCAAACTGCGGAATAGAGTTGTGGAGGGAGTCATTAGGGAGCAAAAACTTATCAGGCATTCTAAAAAAATGTTAATCTTGAAGAACCATGGAGTTATTCCACCATATTACGCAGATTACCAAACAGAGCCTATGAAAACTCTTTGGTAGCTTTAGATCAATTAGTATTGTGTTACCATATAAGCAACTGCAATTATCGAGCTCCTTTTGTTGGATTCAGGTATGCTCCTGCGACTCAAATATGGAGAGGGAGGCTTCATGTGATGGGAGGAAGCAAAGAGAATCGCAATGCTGTTGCTTATGACCACTGGAGCATAGCTGTGAAAGACGGAAAAGCTCTCGACGAATGGCAGGAAGAGGTTCCAATCCCTCGAGGTGGACCTCACAGGTTTTATATTGTCTTCAGTCACTGCCTGTTTTGCCTTTTGTTTTGAGTCCTCTGGTTGCTGACATCGCGGTTTAACTGTGTGTAGGGCTTGTGTAGTTGCTAACGACAAGCTACTTGTGATTGGCGGTCAAGAAGGTGACTTCATGGCCAAACCTAACTCACCCATCTTCAAATGCTCACGTAGACGCGAGGTTCGCCCTCTTTTTCAATCCGCAGTTTTGATTTCTATTGATTTATCCTCGACGAATCCTAATAGGGTTGAGCAGATGAACCAAACCAAAAAAAAGTCTTGGTCTTAGTCGAATATACATTTTCTCCACACCAATAAAACTGAATGCTCTTCTAATTCCTAATGTTTTGGTCGCATTTCAGATCTTCAATGGAGAGGTCTACATGCTAGACGAGGAGATGAAGTGGAAAATGTTGCCACCGATGCCAAAGAACAATTCCCACATTGAATCCGCTTGGGTCATCGTTAATAACTCGATCGTTATCGTCGGTGGAACCACGGATTGGCATCCAGTGACCAAAAGGCTTGTTCTTGTTGGAGAGATTTTCCGGTTTCAGATAGACACTTTGGTAAGTATTATGCTTCTTTTAATAAAATTTCCTTCTCCTACAACGTTTTCTTTAACTGTATGTAGAAAAATTTCTCAGACATGGTCTGTGATCGGACGGTTACCATACCGTGTCAAAACAGCGATGGCCGGATTCTGGAATGGCTATTTGTACTTTACGTCAGGGCAACGCGATAGAGGACCGGACAATCCACAGCCCGGGAAAGTTATTGGAGAAATGTGGAGAACTAAGTTTAAGTTTTGATGTTTATAGTTTTTTTTCCCTCTTCTCGAGAGAGAAGACAAAATTGAAAACAAATGACGAAGCATATCAAAGAAAAACATTATCTGCTCTATCATTCTTCAATAAAAAAATCCAAGAAAACTTCTACATGGAGGCAGACGAGGGACATCATATATATTCAAAACCAATAACAAACCAATACGAGAAGTTTCTTGAAGTACCATTGAGATAACTAGCATCTAATAATAACAATGATCCATTCATAAAAAAATAGGGGGAAAAAAAAAAACTGACGCCATTCAGCTCGCATTCGATCCAATGGTAACATCTCACAAGAACTCGATTTCTAGTGTTGATTTAGATCGCCAAACTAATAATAAATCTAGAAGGTAATTTTGTGTGTTTAGGGGTTTGATTAAAAGTTAGACTGACTGTTTTATATGTTTGCGTGTGAAATTGAAAGAAGGATTTATCAAATAATATATCAATTAGTATCTAAATCCGTATGCGCATGACAATTTTTTTTGTAATATATAAAATGTGAAATGAGAAATAAAACCTAATTTAATTATTATTGATTCAAATATATTTAATTTATAATTTTTAAGTTTATATTTCTTCTGTTTCACAAATGCTATTTTAACACATTTCACACATATTAAAAAAAACTATTAAAAATTATACATTACTCTTTATTAAAACACTAAACAAATTTTCTCTTTTTAAATAATACACTAAACTATTAGGGTTAAAATTGGAATTTTATTTGATTTTTGCATTGAAAATACAAAATGACACTCTTTGTAAAATAAAAATAGAGTGTTAAAATCACAATTTTTGTTAGAGGGAGTAATAAATTTAGTAAATGTTGGACAATATATTTAATAATTGTTTGATAATATATTTAATTTATTTTTAAAAATAAGAGGTGATTAAAAACAAGTTTCAAAGTGTTTCTGTTCATTTCTGTCTGCGTGCAAGTTCATGATGCTCTGATGTAACACTTTAGAATAAGGACAAAATTTAAGATAAGAGACTTAAAATAGTTATCGTGGTCGGTCCAGCAGAACGATATGTTCTATTTGTTTTTTGAGTATAGAAGTCATTTTTACCCTTTTAAAAAAATCTTTCTCTATGATAATGGTAGCTAAAGAAAAATAACAACTTTGTCAAAGTTTGGTTTAGATCAGTTTCTAATAGTAAATAAATATTGTGGTTAGGTAAACTAATTCTAATTTAGCAACTAGCAGGCCGGCTTTAAAAAATAAGTTCAAAAATAAAATCATTTTTCAGAATGTGTCTCTCTGTTAGTAGTTTTGCATGTCAAATTACGGTTAGCCACCCAATAATATACACTTAACCAATCTTTTATCTACTAAAACACAAGTCACTTCCCAATTAAAAGCTGACATGGGGCATGTCATCAAAATAAAAAACACTTTAACATAAAAAAACACAGAAAGAAAAACAATTGAAACATAGCAGTTTATTTCTTCTCCAATTAAAACAAAAAAAAGTAAAAATTGTTTTATCGGTATCAACCGTTTCAGCCGTTCCAGCCACGATCTCCACCTTCTTCTCATACAATGATACAATAACATCAACTTCTTGAGACTAGATTTAAATGAACATTGGAATCACTTCAAGCAAATTTCTTTACAAACTTATATCAAACGGTTTTCTTCCGTGAAGCAAAACCGCTGATTCTTTCCCTCTCCTATGATTTAAGAAAAGATTAAGCCAAACTTATTGCAAAGTTTTCAGAAATTCGCCGGTACCCATTGGTGGTGCATAAAGATGAGTTCATATTAAAGTTGTTTAGCAAATGAGGAAGTGATAAAGTTTTAAGTATCAGCATTTGTACAATTTTAATTTTTTTTTGTTTTTTGCAGACGAATCAATGTTACCCTATCTTCTCGTGACGAGCCTCTTTCTTGAATCGAAGCGGCTCGACTCAAATCGAAGGTCAAGAGGCTGAAAACACCTTTTCATCTCCTCCATGTTTGAGAAAGGAATCGAAGAAGAGTGAGGATGAAGAGGTATGATTATCAGAAAAATCGAAGCAGATTGAAGAAGAAGATATATATGAGAAGAGAAGAAGAGACATCAACTTAGAAGAAGATTCTCTGTTCCATACAGAAATCGAAGAAAATATGAGATCTGTAAAGTCGACCAAGTTGAAGACGAATGGAAGAGAAGAGAGACTCTAACTTACCAAGAGACTCTCATCCCACGTGCTGCTCAAGTTCTTATTAAAAAAGGTCAGATGCAAAACCTTTTACTTTTAGCCATTCAAACGGTTTGCACTTTGCACAAAACAAAATCTTAACCAAAAAATAATTTTCTTTTCTTTTTTTCCTTATCAATCATTAATTAATGTTAAAAACATTTTATGCTTGACAAAATCTTATATATATATCGATTTTGCGCAACTCCCAAGTGACTAATTTAATTTGAACAGCCTTTAGATGATAAATATCATGAGCTTAAGCATGTCTGGATATGCTTGGGCTACATATTTTATTTTACTTGAATTTGGTGAAACAAAATTCAAGTAAAATAAAATATTTACCCATACTATTATAACTATAAGTATAATATCTCAATTTTTAGGTCAACTAAGTATAATATCTCAATTATGCAACATCTCTTTTACTAATAGAATCATCAATTTGTTTTCTTCTAATTGTTAAAATTTACTCTCATGTGAATTAAACGAAAACAAATCAAGTAGATATAAACACGAAAAAACAATATTTTTATGCACTCATACTAAAGTGTCACATGCGAGATAAATATTGATTATTGTGTAACATTTCAACAAAAATATATTGATTATTAAACTAAAAGTAGAGGTTTTGTTATTTAATTATGGATAAAAAATAATATCTTAATTTTATTAAAAATTAATGAAACAAAAATATACCCGTGCTTAGCACGGGTGAAAAATACTAGTTCAGAATAATTCTAGTCCGCATGCATGTTTTCATCTACCATGGCATCTCTAAGTGGCATCACACACATCACACATGACACACCTTCCACTTTTACTGTTTCTCTTTTTTTTTTTTTGTGAATTCGTTCTTGGATCCTTGTGCATTGTCTTGACTCTTGAACCGAAAAACACATTGCCCATGCCATCATTTCTTCACTAAAGATTCCATTTGTTATTGTTATTAGATTTTGATTTCTTTTCTAAACTATTGTTTCTTTATCTTTTTATTAATCTAGTTTCCGAACTCATTATATATTTATAGCTTACTATCTATTTGTACGTTGGTTTTATGCTTCGACGATAAAACAAATTATGCATATCATATGTGTATAACAAACTAACATACCTCGTCTTAGTTACGCTTTAAATCATGATTAATAACTTACATCCTGGTTTTAAGATCAGCTCTGCATACATTATTACGTTACTAGAATTTATTCCGCGCTATATAGTGCTGGGTAATTTTTTCTTAAAAATTGTTTTGAAATTTAAAAAATATTGTTTTGACATGTTCTGAATTTTATAATATATCTAACTAATGATTATGCATAGAACTGTCAAACCGGATTAACCCATTGACTTAACCCGTTTTACAATAGACGAAAATATAAATTTACACTTACACATACTCAAATAAAAATTAACAAACTATAGTTAACTTTTTAAAAAATCATATTACTTAGTAAATTGATACCATATATCTTTAAAACTAAAAACTAATATTTTGACTTGCGAGACCCGTTTTTGTGGTCATTTGAAATTAGAATCATAACTCGTCCATGACGGGCTAACATGTTTAATTAACCCATTTTGCGGTGGACTAAAATATTACTCGGGATAATCCGCAAATAATTACAATCTTGAAACACCAACTTTAATATGCACTGCTTAATGACTCTGAGTTTTGTGCTCATTCCACGAACTCTTAAAAAAATCAATTTTATTGTGTCTAACTCTTTATAAAATTAGTAAAAATATTTTTTAACTTTTGTTTTGATATATATTCAAATAAAATAATATCAATTATAGTGAAAAATATTATAAGATCTCGAAAAAATCATTTTTCAACTTTTTTATTGATATATATTCAAATAAAATAATATAAATTATAGTGAAAATTATTATAAGATCTCGAATATATTTTTTTTAATATATGTGGATTGATTATTTTTTAAAAATATATAATATTTTTAATATNCACGTAGGATAATTCTCACTCACGAGATCGTGACATTTGCCACAGTAATTTAGATCTTGACATATGTCAATTTAATTAAAAAAGTAAAGGTGAATTAAAGTAAATATTAAAAAATATTAAACTAAAAAAAGCAATCTTACCAAAAGAAAAAACAAGAACAAGTAAGGAAAACTTAAATAAAGGAAAATGACAAAAGAAAAATTTAAAAGTTTATAATCATTTTCATTATGACAAAAGGAAACTTAAAAAAAGAAAATTATTAATATACAACCACGACAAAACTCTATATAATAATCTACACGTTTCTAATTTTTAAATGCGTACTTCATCTTTTAGTTATCTTATTCAAATTCTAAACAAGCAAATCATGACTTGTGTCGTTGTTAATTAAGATCGCGACATGTGTCAAAGTAATAATATAAACTTTCTTATTGTTAGTTATTTATTTTTTAAAATACAAAATAATAAAAAAGGAAAAAAAATTGTGTTTTATATAATGAAAACTAATAACAATGAGAAAGTAAAGTAAGAGAAAAAAATAAAAACTACCAAATAAAAGTAACAAAAAATAAAAAGAATTGTGTTTTATATAATAGAAACTAATAACATTGAAAAAGTAAAGTAAGAGAAAAAATAAAAACTACCATTAAAAAGTGTTAAATATAAAAAATATATACGATTCGTAATATATAAAATTAGAAGAAGAAAAATTTGTGATCGTGTGTTTGATAATTCTGGAACCCTCTCATTCATTTAAATGGATTGTTTATCAGATTTATGGGTAATATGAATCAATTTTAAATTTTCTTAAATATTAATTACTAAACGTAATTCATGGATAACTAAACAGAATTTTAATTTAGAATTTAACTATACGGATCATAATTAAACATATTATCAATTTTAGAATCTAAATCTTTTATTTTATATCGCGTATCACGCGAGACCTAATCTAATTCCAAATAAACCTCGATCTAAACATTTACAGAAATACAATGGACCCAAAAAAAAACTATCACAGCTTGTCACAGTGATAGTACAACACTTCAATGGCCTATTTTTCTTGAGATATTTTCCCAATAAGTACAAACTTGTCACAAACATTTAAAAATTACACGAACTTTGTAAAATTTGATGTTTAGTGGGTGTATGTATAAAAGTTGAGAAATCCATATAGATGACCACTCCTAATAAAAAATCATTATTATATAATGCGTCTTTTGTATTACTCATTATCACTCCATTTGTTGTGGTCACGGAAAGAGAAATCTGATGACAATATTATTGGATTCATAAGCATCATAAATGCATTATCAATATAAAAATCAATAATTACGTGTTTGATTACGGTGATTGTCGACAAAACAAAACAAAAATTGGCGTATGCATCAATCAATCCATATATTGTCAAATTCTTCGGGAATTTTATTATTGTATGTACAAATTTTTTAAAAGTTCGAACAAAATTTGGCATCCAATGATCATACAAACATCAACGATTACCCAATTGCAAAATCTAGATAGGTAACATATTTTTGGGGTGATTTTTTCTCTCTCAAAAGCTCCGTCTTTCCTCTTGCAGAAAGCTTCGCTCTAGGTTTTTCTTGCCGGCGTCCGGCGGTAAGCCGACATTATGCTTCTGGTTTCTTTGTCTTTTATTTTCTTCTCTTTTCTTTTTTTGTTTATCCTCCGTTTTAGTTGTTTTAATTTCTAGATCTAGATCTTTATATCTCTATATGAGGTCTTTAGATTGGGTTTTGGTTTTTGGTTACGCGTTCCCGTGTTTCTTAGGTGGCCTGGTGTTGCTTGGAGCGGGTTTCTTTGGTGTTGTCTCGTTTTGGCCTGCGATGGTGGTTTTCGATCTGGTTTTGGTGATGGAGTTCATCGGAGGGCTTCTTCCGGCGTTGTGGTTCTAGGTTGACGGTGGCGACATCGTCATGGTGCCGGCTTAGATGAGCGACGGCTGCGGCTCCGCCGCGAACACCAGCGCATGTGCGCATCGTCTCTTTTCCAACGCTTGTGATGAGTGGTCTTGCTGCGGTGGCTTATGCCCTTGGTTTGCTTTGTAATTGTAATCTTGTATCTTTACCTTTTGGTTGTAGATTCTGGTTGTTTTGCGTTTTTGTTTTCTGATTTCGGTGGATTTGTCCTAATTTCTTTCGATCCTCCTTGGTCTGCGGATTGTTGCTCGTTTGGGTCTCTTCTTCAGTTCATGTTTCAGATCTGGTCGATTTCATTTTCGACAGAGACAGTCTTAAAATAGTTAATTTTCCGTCTCGGATGTAGAGTTCTTCACCATCGCTGTCAACTTCTCCTTGCGTCTATCTCTCTTGATGATTAATTTGCGTCTCAGGTGATGTTTCCGTCTCTGTGGCTCTACTGAGCAATATAAGCGGTTTCTTTGGCGTCTCATCGGTTCTTTCTTGCGGTAAGGAGGGTTCTCGTTTTGAATCCGTTTAGGTGTTGCTCTAGTCTCAGATCTGGGCTCTAATAATTGGATATTTGGCTTTGGGATTGTATTCCACCCTTGTATTTGTATCAATGTTTAATAATAATACCAATGTTAAAAAATAATATATAGTAAACCCAATTCAAATAATAATAATAATAATAATAATAATAATAATCCAAAAGATGATATAGACTATACGTCTTTTTTTTCTTTTCTTTTAAATTATATATTAAATATATTTTTATAGATACCACACATTCTAGATTAGAGCATGATTAACGCACAAACCCAAATGGGTTTCTTAATTATTTTTTTAATATTAAAATTGCCACGTTTCTTAAGAAACGTCTCTTAGTGTTTCTTATTTAAGAAACGTTTCTTCATTTTCTCTCACTTTTTTGATTTTTTTTTGATTAAAATAAGTCTAAGAGACTTAGACTAAGAGACTGCAATAATCATGGTCTTAGGTCTCCCAAACTCTAATCACCACCATTGATGAGTCTCACACTCGTATGTGAAATTTTTTCTTTCCTTTGAATATCAAACAACGGCTAGGTTTTCAAATCGAAATAGAGGAGAGAGTAAAACCCTAATTCGGTTAAAAAGATCTTAGATTTGGGATTATTAAATCCAAACTATACAATCAGGAGAAATTCAAATACATCCATATATATCCCGACATCAACATCATCCTATTGCTAAACAATATTTTTTTACATCAATATTCTTATCTGGAGTCCAAATTGCACTTTCATCACTTGCAGAGAGTTCCTCACACTCCAATTTCTGACGGTTAGATTACAATTCGAATCAAATTAGTCAAACCAATCTTTTTATTACCTCATTAACCTACCAAATCAGGCCACTTTGTAAAATCAAATTAGTGAGAAATTATGAATTATATTTTTGGAAGGTCCTCTAATTTCAATACGTAATCACTAATAGGGATGTCAATCGGACTGGTCCGGCCCGGCTCAAAACGCGTAAAACTTTCATATATTTGAGTCCAGCCCGGCCTGGCCCGAAAAAAAATCGAGACAATATTCTAAAGCCCGGCCGGCCCGAACATAGCTATAGGATTTTTTGGGCTTTTTCGGGTTTTTCTTTGACATGTATAAATCGTATAAAATATCATTGAATGTATATAAATAATGATTTAAAAAATATGAAGTAAATAGAACGAATGATAATGTTACTTGGATCACGAAACGTAAACCCATCCAACCAAGTGCGTGTACACATCAATGTTTCAACGTGTCAAGGTAGAAGAAGATTTCTATATTTATTCAAAACATGCACACCAATACTAAATGTAGAGTCTGAGATTTATAGTAAGGCAAAACTAGGAAATTATGGTTTTCGATCAATGAAAAATATATAGGAAATACTCCATGTTTTAAAAAGTTAATTTTTTAAACAAAACCTCTAACTTAGTTAAAATGTTTATTTCCGAGCTTTTTGGGTCGGTCCAAGCCCGATCGGAGTAAACCTGAAAAATCCACTAGCCCGATTGGGCTTGGCCCGAAAGACCCAATTTTTTTTAGCTTATATATTTATGGTCAAGCCCGATATTTTTCAGTGCCGGGCTGGACCGATCCTTGGACTTTGACCCTAATTGAGATCCTAATCACTAATAAAGGGATTTACATAGAGTGCCACGTTACTCTAAAAGTCACCCATGTGTCCCACCATGATATTCACACGATAAAGACGTGGAGTCCCCAAAACGACATCGTTTCTCTCTCAACACGAAAACTGAGTGGGCACCGTGTACGTATGGGACCCACCTCGCCTTCTCCGACGAAACAAAAAGAAAGATTAGTCCGTCTCTCTTCCATATGTTCATTTTAACAAAACAGTTCATAAAAAATTCCTCAATCAAAACTCTCTCCATTCTCTCTCTCTCTCTGAAAAGTTTCCCTCTTTTTATCTAATATCGATGCCAGTGAATGGGTTCGTCTTCGTCGTCGCTTAATAAGTCTCCGTTTAGAGCAGACAGTATGGTAACACCAGAATCTCCCACGAAAGATAAATCAGTTCCGATGACTGTGAAGCCGGAGAAAAACGATGGCGTTTTGATCATCTCTGATTTGTTGCAGTCGTCTCCCTCTGCCAAGAAAAGCTTCGGTACTTTCTTTTTTCTCTTATAATCGAGAGAGATCATCGTTTCTGGGGTTGATCTTCAGATTGATTTTCCAATTCTTTTTTATTTAAATCGAAAATGATTCGTACATGATGATATTGAATCTGACTAGGGATGTGGGGTTTCTCAGATATCATAAATATAATACTAATACTTTTGCTTATAATTGATTATATATGTTCATTCAATTTAATTCTCAGAATCGCCAAGAAAGAGTACCTCGTTTCCGGTGGTTTCTCCGGCGAATAATAATCGCACTCCTGTCAAATCTCGGTGGTCGTTTTCTTCTTCTAAGAAAAGCTTCGGTACTTATTCCAAAAATCCCTCTTTTTGAATGAATTCCTGATATGTTTTTTTTCAGTGTTTCAGTTTCACCTTTTCAGTTGATTGGTCTTTTTCTGATGTTTAATTTAGTTATTGTCCGATCTAATTACACTCTCTCTTATTACACAAGTTCAAAATTATTGCTGTTTCTTTGTTTTGTTTATATGAACATTGGCATGTGGTGGTTCGGTGACCGGAAAATAAGTATCTGAGTGAAAACTATTCGTCCATTAAATTCATATTTTTATTTATTTAAAAAAAAAATCCTTTTCTAAAATCAATTTGATTTTCTTCCTGTCAACATAGAGAGAGACTTTTAGGTGTTATTTATTTCTTATCTGATAAGATCATATCTCTTATTCGATTTCTTCCATTTAATAGATGTTAGGGGATTTTATTGCTAAAAACAAAGACTTTCCCGTGATTACAGAGATTTTTCTCACAACAGGAAAAAGTGGTTAAAAAAGACAGAGAGAGGGAACGAGCTAATTTTGGTGAATTGTGAATTAAAAAGTTGTCTACTTTAAACTGTGACCCAGATCTGAAACACTGTGTAAAAGTATGGATACTACTCTTCACTCTTCTTCTTGATCTGGGTAACATAGTTTTTCACGCTTTAATTTGAATGTGTTTTGAAAAAAAAAATCAAAATTTTTACCCGGGAACTTTAGAGAATTTAAGTAGATTTGATTGTTTAAATTTTAAATTAATCTCTTTTAGGCATTGCTTTGTGATTTCCTCAGATTCCATCTCCTCTGTTTTTAAGGATAGTGATTCTCGTCTTGTTTTGGTCTATTCTATCTTAAGATGGTGACTGAATCAAAAGGTTTGAAAAATACACGTATGAATCATACACTTACATTCTTGTTCTAAAGTTTTGAAATGTATCCTTTAATTTGTTCCACAGGAAGTAAAGATGAAACCTTTTTCGATTCGCAGCAATGGCTACAATCCGACTCCGACGATGATTTCCACAGCGTAAATGGCGGTAAAATCTTGGATCTTTTTTTTCGTTTCTTGTTGCTAGTCAAGGTTCAGAATCTTGATCTTTTATATTCTTATACTCAGATTTCACTCCATCGCGTGGAAACACTCCTAAAAGCAGCTTCTCAGATAGGCCTCCTCGCATCCACAACCTTATATTCCAAGAGAAGAAGCCTCCTCGAGGCTCTTCTTCTCCAGCGCCACTTCCGAGGAGGAAGAAGCTTGGTGAGCTTTTCAGAGACAGTATAAGAGAAGAACGAGAGGAAAGCTCTGGAAGCTCATCAGCACTAAGCTCTCCTTATCTCTCAGGTGCAAACTCAGGCGAATTCAACAACGCCGCCATTGAAGACTCTAGTGTGAAGGAAGAGAAGAAGAAGAAGTCTAATTGGCAGCATCATCGTTGTCTTCCTGGTTTCTCTTCATGTGGTGGAAGTTTCATGGAGAGGAGGAAGAAGATGAGCTCTGAAACTGCGGTTGTTGCAGTGAAATGAGATGTAGAGAATAATGTATTGTACATGAAAGAATGAGAAAGAGATCTCAGAGTAAAAGGCTCTGGTGAATTTTACAGGTACTTCACTTGCTGTGATGAGAAGAAAATGAATCCGATAGTTGAAGAGATAATGTAAAAAAATATATGAGATGTTCTGGTGTGTTGATGAAATTTATGACTTTTGGATCTTTGCTTTGGCTTATGAAGTTTCAAGAATCTTACAATGGTTCATTGTTTTCTTACATTAGATTGTGTGATGGAAAGTTGTAACATCATGAACAAAGAAAAATCAAATGAAAACAAAAATCGAAGAAGGAATTTTCTCTAATAAGTAACAAGCAAAATTTTGATCAAAAGCCAGATAAAACTAGCTTAGAAAAATTGTTTTTAGATTAGCAAAGCTAGTTCTAACTTCTAACTAGTTTTATATAAAATTTGAGATAAGCTTTCAATAGCAATTTTAAGAAAAATTATTGAAACTAGCAAATTTTTGTAGTCTATGACAAAATACCACAGTGACAATTTTTTTTTTTTTTTGAATCGAATATAACGGATAAACCGAAATGTATTTGTGTAAATCCATGTGTGAACAGGTGATAGTTTTGATAAATAGTTTTTCAAGTGACAATGGTGATAAGTTCTCATAAATTTTTTGCCTAGTTGAAACCAATTTCCTAGCTCGGTTTATGGTTTAAATATGAAAAGTGGTTCAAAGGAAAACAAAGAGGAAGTAGAAGCTTTAGGTGAAAGTAGTTAACCCACAAAGGCACAAAGATAAAGCTTTTTTTTCCCCAAACCGGGTGGGTTTTAAATCTTGCTTGTGAAGGCTTTTCTGCCTTCTTAACTTCTTCGGCAATTCTGATGCAAACGTTTAACTTGAACACACATAAAATAACAAAATAAAGAACAGAACACAATACTAATTTAAAGATTCGACAACCACCAAATATCTTAGCTTCGATTCAACTCCAAGCTTGTTTTGTTTCTTCTCTTCCTAACTTTATCTCTTAAGCAACCAATATTTTCATGCATTGCCCTATATATACACACTAGCCTAGCTAGCAGAAGCTTAAGTATTCAAATCGCTATAACCAATGACAATGCAGGCAGTTCTAGTTATCCTGGTTTTCTCCGGTTTAATCACGGTTAAAACAACGTTAGCAGCACAACATGTGATGGGCGGGAGCCAAGGCTGGGAACAATCCGTTGACTTTGATTCTTGGTCTTCGGATCAATCTTTCAAAGTCGGCGACCAATTGGGTACGTAACGTTTTCTTTTCTAAAACGCAATTATGTTTCTTAAACCGACCGGACCGATTTAAACACCAAATCGTCATTTTTTTTTTCTGTGTTAGTGTTTAAGTATTCGGGACTACACAGCGTTGTTGAGCTGGGAAGCGAAACGGCATACAAAAGTTGTGACCTGGGAACACCAGTAAACTCCTTGAGCTCTGGAAACGACGTCGTTAAGCTGTCTAAAACCGGTACTCGTTATTTCGCATGTGGGACCCCAGGGCATTGCGAACAAGGCATGAAGGTCAAAGTCAACGTTGTCTCTTCTGACTCCACCACCACCGTTTCCTCCCCGGGTTCGGGTTCGGGTTCGGGCTCCAGTTTGGATTCTGGTTCAGGTCATGGGTTACGTGCTTCCACTGGGTATATTTTGGCTGTTGGATCGTTAGTTGTTGGTCTTATTTGGGCTTTCTGAGAATTTAGACTTTTGTAATGCATCGAGGAAAAATATTTTGGAGAGGAAAAAATAAATAATCTTGGATTTATTAATTCGATTTTGTTGTATTTTGTATCATTATGTTATGTATTTCGAATTCGGATATTGGATTTCTGATCATATTATATACTGTAATTTTTTTTCTCTATACATTTGTTTCTCAAACCTCTTGTCCACTTGATAGGTCCGCTTGGAATATTCTTTATTATATGCCTTCTCATATGCCCGTTATTAATGTCCACACTATTAATTTGTTTAGTTTAAATTTTTATTTTTTTTCACAATTTCGTGTAATACAGAGACCATAAATAATTTCAATAATTTATTAACACTACTAGTATATTTAAGTACAATTTATTACTAGTTCATTTTTAAGAGATGGAAAGTCTCCCCGTTAACCCTATTTTAAAATAGAGGAATATTTAATTTTTTAGTAATTTTCGTACAAGTTTCGCCCAAAAATATTTAAAAAGGACGGAGGGAGCACGACAAGTGGGTTGCCGTATTGCCAACAATCGTCGTCACTGATCACTACGGATCATTTTGTTTTCCCTAAAATCGTCGACTCTCGTTTTCTTCTCCGGAGACCAAATCGGAATTTCGCTCTCCTTTAGTTCGCCGGGAATCCAATGCCGGAAGATTCTACGTCGATTGACTATGTCATGGAGAAGGCATCGGGGCCTCACTTCTCCGGTCTTCGCCTTGACGGCCTTCTCTCTTCTCCGTCAAAATCTTCAAACTCTTCTCCTTCTCACTTCCGTTCCGGTGTTTCATCTTTTTCGGCTATCGCCGATCCCGCCGCGCCTAATCAGCCCTTCGTTATCGGTGATTTTCGATTTTCCTTTCCGCTCCCGCGCTCTAATCCTTGCTTATTTCAGTAGTCGAACTCTCTCAATTTCCGATCATTGAGAATTATCTCCTAATTTATTGCATTTTATTGGTTTTATCTTAGGGTTTTAGCTGTACAAAATTTCCGGTAGCATTTGTGCTTCCAAGTTGATTCAACTTGAACGAGATTAGAAATATCTGGATCGATATCAGTTTCTAGTGCTTAATCTTGTTTTCCTTTGATAACCTGAACAAAATTAGAGATATCTGGATCAATATCAGTTTCTAGTGCTTAATTTTTGTTTTACTTTGAATTCTGTAGGAGTTACTGGTGGTACCGCTTCTGGTAAGACCACGGTATGTGACATGATCATCCAGCAACTTCATGATCATCGCATTGTTCTAGTTAACCAGGTTAGATTCTGAAGCCGTCCATGTCCTCAGTTAGCATAAATCACTCGCGAGCTTGGAAATATGATGTACTGTTTTGCCTGAGAGTCCCCTCTTTTGCGTTACTCTGATGCTGTTTTGTTGATTAGGATTCCTTTTACCGTGGTCTGACATCTGAAGAACTGAAGCATGTGCAAGAATACAATTTCGATCATCCTGGTAGATTTTCTTACTGGTTCCTCCCTGGATTTCTCTTTGATTGTTTTTTTTTTTTGTTTTGGCACACTGATATTCAGCTCAGAACATTTTGGCTAATTTTTCAACGTCTGTTTTTTTTTTTTTTTGGTTTTCTCCAGATGCCTTTGACACTGAGCAGCTTTTGCATTGCATTGAGACACTCAAGAGTGGGCAACCCTATCAAATTCCAATTTACGATTTCAAGACCCATCAACGTAAATCAGATGCTTTTCGCCAGGTGCATACTCTTCTGTGGTGGACTTTTATGTAGCTATTGTCTGAATACGTGTCTCCATCTGTTTGACCACCTTATATGGTTTTTTTCTGCGGGTTTATGGTTTTAGCTTCTAACTTCATGTGGCTGGATCTTCGGAATATTGACTTTTGCAATGTTTATGTTTCAACATGATACTCATATTTGCATCTCTTTAAGTCTATTTTAGGCGTTGAGTTGATGAGGACTATCGTTTGTTAAAATCATGGGGACTTTTTCAGGTTAATGCTTGTGATGTGATAATTTTGGAAGGGATTCTAGTTTTCCATGACTCACGAGTTCGTGATGTGATGAATATGAAGATCTTCGTTGACACAGGTCACCACCTTAACTCCAGGATAACTAGCTGCAGTATATTGTCTCTTTTCCTTTTTGGTTTTCCTTAATTTGAACCTTATTTGTTCTGGACAATTCTAAATGATATTGTGACTACTGTGTATTGTGATGGAAGTTGTCCACTTCCTATTCAGTAGCTTATGATCCCCTTGATGAATTAACTCACCTTTGCCATTCTACCACTTGTTGACCTTTAGAGACAGAATGAATGCCTTTGAAGCTATGTAATTAGCCAACTTTGAATCTTTTTGAAATGTCTATAATCCGCATCGAAGTTAATAGTCCTCTTCTTCGCTTTTAATTGGTTCCAGATGCTGATGTGAGGCTTGCTCGCAGAATCAGGCGTGACACAGTTGAGAGGGGTAGGGATGTTGATTCTGTGCTTGAACAGGTTAGTCTTTGTTTCAGATTTTGTTGTAAAATTTGTCAGCCTGGTACACCTATCTGTGAACACGAGACCAGTAACTAGCACTTTATGGTTTTTGTGCAATACTGAACAATTCAATGTTCCTGTTTTTCAATGACTCTGGGCTCTTTAATTCCACTCTTTCAACTGTTCTTCTATATAACAGTGTTATCTTCCGAGCTTCCTTTATTTCTCAACTTTTCTTTTTTTGAGGGTGTTATGTTCATTTGCAGTATGCAAAATTTGTGAAGCCCGCGTTTGATGATTTTGTGCTCCCTTCAAAGAAATATGCCGATGTGATCATTCCCCGAGGAGGTGACAATCACGTTGCAGTTGATTTGATTGTGCAACATATCCACACAAAACTTGGGCAACATGATCTCTGCAAAATCTACCCAAATGTTTTTGTTATCCAATCAACATTTCAGGTAATTTCCGCCCTTTTCCAGATATTTGATGCTTGATTCAGACAATAAGGCTGAAAACCATTTTCTCACTCTTAGATCATACTTGCAGATAAGAGGCATGCATACACTTATTCGAGAGAAGGACATATCAAAACATGACTTTGTGTTTTATTCAGATCGCCTCATTCGTTTGGTACTCTTTTAATTCGTGTCTTCCCTTTCAACGTCTCAGCTTTCAAGCCTCGTTATTTCAATTTTTGATGGCTTTGTTTCAGGTTGTGGAGCATGGTCTTGGTCATTTGCCATTCACTGAGAAACAAGTAGTTACTCCAACAGGTATAAGAGGAGAATGGCTTGAGCTGTAACTATACTTTATAAATTTTTATTTAAGTTAGTCATGGTGTCTGAAAATCTGGACCAACTAGTTGTTAATCCATTTACGTCTCTGTCGCATGGATCTAAAAAGATTGTTTGTGCCTTGTGGAAATCAAAGCGACAACCTAATGCTTTGTGTGGCATTTACTGCTTGATTGCATCCCCACGGTTATAATTTATAATCTTTCTCAAACCAGGATCTGTGTATAGCGGTGTTGATTTCTGCAAGAAACTTTGTGGGGTCTCAATCATTCGAAGGTGAGCTTTGAAAGGTATTACGTGTTTTAAAGTTATTGATTGATGGAGACTGAGCTGTAACATTGGAAGCATATATTGTTTGTTTGCTCATGTGTTGAGTGAGTGCCTTTTCTATTTTATTCTCTTGCCTAAAATTTTCTGTTTTGTACATTAGTGGTGAAAGCATGGAAAACGCATTACGCGCCTGTTGTAAAGGGATTAAAATAGGGAAGATTCTCATTCATCGTGACGGCGACAATGGAATGCAGGTTTGTTTGTGTTATTTTTTTCCTCTAAACTCCGGTAACAGTTTGCAAAGATCATGTCTCTTTTCTAAAACTCAGAAACTAAAAAAGTTTCTCCTTGCATACGAATCAGCTTATATATGAGAAGCTTCCAAGTGATATCTCCGAGCGCCATGTCCTGCTTCTAGATCCCGTTTTAGGCACAGGTTATTTCAGTTATTATTTTTCTTCTCATGGTTCGAAGTGTATATTCTCTTAATATTCCATTGGATTTCTTGAAGGTAACTCTGCAAGCCAAGCGATAGAACTACTCATACAGAAAGGAGTTCCTGAATCCCACATTATATTCCTCAATCTTATCTCGGTGAGTGTTGAATCAACGAAAGATACTTTATCACATAACTTATTCTCTCCCTCTATCTCTCAGTCACAAACTGACAATCGCTTCCGCATTCTGCAGGCTCCAGAAGGAATCCATTGCGTCTGCAAACGGTTTCCATTGTTGAAGATTGTGACATCGGAAATAGATCAGTGTCTGAACGATGAGTTCCGGGTTATACCAGGCTTGGGTGAGTTTGGTGATCGCTACTTTGGTACTGACGAGTAAAAGTACTTACTAATTAAGACAACAGCGCTTCGGTTTGAAAATCCAGCGTAATGGTTGTTGTGTCTTTGTGTGTGTGGGCATAAAGTTGCGACCATGTTATCAAAACATGAACCACGGGAAGGGAATTGTTGTTTTTAAGCTTCTTGCTTACTTGAGAGTTGGTAAAAAAAAGTTATTTGGAGTTTCTTGGTTTTGTACATAGTTATGATTTCGATCAACAGACCCCATTACTCCGATTTAACACACTTTTTTGTTTTCAATGGCAGTCCTATTGAAGACTTTCTTAGTACTGTATATGACAACTCAGAAAATATAAGGCAAACTCTTAGAAAATATAAGGCATGTGCATTTTTGGTTGGGTCATTCTATTTAACCGGAGGATCCGAGTTTTTTGTTTCCTTTACAAAAATCCAGAGCATTCTAACGGGTCTACTAGACTATTATGAATGTTTAGTCACAGTCGAAACAGTCCTCAATTACCAGACCAAAAAAAAAGAAGTCAATAATTCCAAATCGAGCCCGAAAAGTCAATTAGCTAAAAGTGTGATTTAGGCGTCATCCAAGGAAGTTCCTCCCCACCCAAACCGTCGGCAATCATCTCCTCTGCCTCCGTAGCCGGCCGTATCCTCAGCAAAGGCCTCCTTGCCGGAAGAACTGGCAACGGCGCCTCCCCACGTATAATCCTCACAGCCTCCTTCACCCTCGGCCGCTTCTCACAATCAGGATGCGAACATACCATCCCAACCATCAACAATCTTTCCATTTCCTCTGCATTAAACTCTTCCTTCAGCATAACATCAGCACCATCCAGGACCTTCCCTTTCTCCCAGAGACTCCACATCAGGTCTACAAGCACCGTCCCATCATCTCCAACCGGTCTACGCCCCGTACATACCTCAAGAACCACCACACCGAAGCTGTAAACGTCGGTTTTCTCGGAAGGTACACCGGTGTAAACGTATTCAGGTGCTAAGTAACCCATAGTACCTGCTGGGAGAGTAGCGTCGCGTCCGGCTAACATCGCACTATGCTCATAAACCTCAGCTAACCCGAAATCACCTAACTTGGCGTTGAACTCGGCATCAAGCATTATGTTACAGGTCTTGACATCACGATGAATGATCTGTCTCTCGCATTCTTCGTGTAGATAAGTAAGCGCAGAGGCCACGCCGAGAATGATGTTTACCCGCTGCTTCCAAGAGAGGACTAGGAATTCTTCTGACGAATCCGATGAAGGTTTCTTGTGAAGGAATTCACTCAAACTTCCGTTGGGCAAGTACTCAAACACTAGAGCTGTCTCTGTTCCTTCGCTACACCAGCCCTGGAACTGAACTAGATTCTTGTGCCGTAAGTAACCCGTCATTGTGGTGAACTCTGTGGTGAAAGGGTTGCGGTTGCACTGTGGCCAGTGAGCTCGATCAAATCGTTTTACGGCCACGGATCCAATGCTAGGAATGGAGCCTCTGTATACAGTTGCCGAGGCTCCTTGACCCACGATTGTGTTCTCGTTGAATCCTGATGTTGCAGATTTTATCTCAGCCAAGGATAATCTTCCCGGGATTCTGTTCAGGCACCCGGAATTCGTATCTCCTCCTTCACCAATCCTTTTCTTGCCACGAATCAATGAGAAGGCAATAAACGCAGTGAGAATAGCAATTGTAGCCAAACCAGGGAGAAGACTCCAGAATGGGATCCTTAATCCAACAACTGAAACCCTAAGATCGAAACCTTTATGGTAAATTTTCCTGGGATTCTCAAAGCAGACCAACCAATCTTCATCTTCTTGAATCGCGTCAGGGTTAGAGCCAAAGGTTCTAAATTTCCACCGCTCGACGATGTGCAGAGCTGAACCAGCTGCATTCGAAGCCGAGAAGCCGACGTGCATGTACTCCTTGACTTTTCCGGTGAGATCAATCTGTGCGGCTAAAACCGGACTCTTGGGCTTAACTCGTGAATACCCAACCCATACCCTAATGAGTTTGAGAGCGTCACTATACTCAATCCACGCCATCATCTCTCTCCCACTTTTAAGATCAATCCCTTTGGAAATCGTGTCGACGGAAGCGACGGAGAAGATGGAATTGACATCGATTCCGACGTGGTTATCGTTGATATCGCCGTGACCCGGGTCGAAACCAGTATCGAACTCGACAGCGATGAAGGAACCGTGCGGGTCTAGAGCCGGGTCGGGCAGACCCAAGAAGCCATTGGAGAAGGTGAAGGAATCGGCATTCGAGGTGATCAAGAAGGCGAAGCCATCGCCAAAGGGGCAAGAAGGGGAAGCGATGATGGAGAAGGTGAAGCGGCAGGAGAAAGAAGCGGTAGTGTTAGTGGAAGGTTCTAGAAACTTGATTGGGTAAACGTAGAGGGCACGGCCGATGCCGGATGAGGAGCAATTTGGTGGCGACGGTGAGACGGAGGGAAAACAGGGCTGATGCTGGGTGAGGGAGATGGTGTTGTGGCGAAAGAAGGCGTCGCCGTAGAGGGTTAAGTTGTGCTGCGACGGCGAGAAACGGCGAGAAAGTGCGGGAAAATCTTGGGTCAGAAAGAGAACGAGGTAGAAGAAGAAGAGAAAGGGAAGAGAGTGATTCATCGCGGTTCTTGAGCCGGTGTGCCTCTCTGCGTCGGAAGAAGCAACGAGTGAGTGAGTGTATTCAACTGGGTCGGATTTTTAATCGGGTTAACGATTGGAACGGGTCGGGTCTTAATTTGGTTTAATACGAACCGGGCAGAGATTTTTTTAACTTTATCCATTCCCGGCGACAGTGAAGCAGCGATGCATTCGTCGAGCCTTTTCTCTTTCGGCGCTCGTTATCCAATCATAACCTGCCGCGTGTCACCTCCTGCCTCGACCCCCGTCGTTTCTCTTCCTCTCCCGTCAAGCTCCTCCGACTCGCTAGCTTGCGCCCTCCAGTGCCCCCATTTCCAATCGTACGCTCCTCTCGCCGATGACTCTTCTTCATACTTGGCATAATTTCTGTCTGATAGTTGGTTCGATTTCCTCTCTCTCTGGGTTTTTTCAGATGCTCAGGTTGCACGCAGGAGCTCAATCTTTATCGTCCGGCTGTCGTCGACGAAGCTTCAGGCTTCTTCAAGCGTTACGGCGTCGAAGATTTCACTTTCGATAGTTGTAGACTGGTTATTTTCACTTCTTCGTCTTCCTGTTCCTGGTTTCTCATCGTAACGAGGCCTTTGGTTTCTGGTGATAAATTTTTGGATCTCGTGCTTCTTGTGTGGCAGTGGGGATGGAGGTGCCGAGCAAAATTGGCCGTTCGTGGCACCTCGGATAATGCATTGATCGGGTTGTACCAAGAGGGAACTCACACCGTTGTAGATATTCCTGAATGTAAAGGTATTTGATTACGCTTGAAATTATTTCCTAACTTTTTGATTTTAGTTTTTCATGGTGGTTTTGATTAGGTTGAGTTCTAATTTTGCAGCTCATCATCCTAATATTAATGCTGCTATCGAGTTACTGAGAGAAGGTAGTATTTCTTATTTGTTCTGTGATTTAGAGATGGAGATTTTGAGTGTATTTATCATTTGATGGGTTTTGCTGCACTTTAAGGTATTAAGGTGTTCGATGTTGTGCCATTTGATGAGGATCAGGGCACTGGGGACTTACGATATGTTCAGGTGATTAATAATGGAATGACATTTGAGTATATATGACTATTTTGCAATCCAATCCGGCGCAGTGTGGTGATGAGGTTTTTCTATAGATGGCTGTTACGACGCACAGTACATCACATCGTGCCCCAGAGAGATACAAAAATGGTGGGACAGTTTTTCTTTTGTTTTAGTTTCTTTGCACAGTGATATGCTGCTGTAAGATTTGAAAGAGGAGTTTCTGAGTTTAAAATTGTAAGTATTGGTTTCAGGAAAAGTGCAGGTGTCCTTGGTTTGGAACTCGAGAAATGAGAAATCTCATAACGCAGATAAGTTGCAAGCATTGTCCAGCGTGAGTTTTTCCGGAAGTCATGATTCCTTTCTCTTGTTTTACTTATTTGTTCTGCAACTATCACTTATATAATTCTCATTTGCAGTTCCTGTGGAGAAAGGGTGGACCCAATAGCAAGTTTCACCTAATCCATTCTGTCTGGGCTAACTTCCAGACATCAACCAACAATGTGAGTCAGAGAACCAGATTTTCTTATGCTTAGGTTAAAACTTCAGGGAATATCAATGTTAGCTTATAGACTTTGTTCTGGCAACATGTTGTGAACTGGAAGATTTTCTGCCTAAAAGTATTCCTTTCTTTTTTGTTTGGTTGCTTAACGTCAGACTTCATTATTCCGTCTGTCTTAGATAATCTTTGGAAACAGATGGAGGCATCTTTTAGGGGAGAGAGATTTCTGGGAACACGTTGGAGGAATTGACATATCCTTGGATCCTTCCAGTTTTGGCCAAGCAAACACACGGGTGAGCATGCAGATATTAAGTTAAGCTTTATGAGCGCTGAGTAGATTAGCACCACATTTGATCTCTGCTAGTTTGAACTGAATTTCCATGACGGCTGTAGTAAATGCTGTATGATTCCTAATATATCCAATGCTTGTGTCAGGCTTTTGACAGCTTGCTTTGGAAACTGCATAAGTATGTTCCTGGTGGATCATCTGTTGCTGATCTATATGCAGGAGCCGGAGTGATCGGATTATCATTAGCTACATCGAGGAAATGCAGGCAAGAGCAGAGTTCACATCTGTCCTTCATCTAATAAGACTGTGTATATGTTCATATTTGATGAAAAGATTGACCCCAACTTTTTAAACTTTAACCTGGTTTCAGTTCTGTCAAATGCATTGAGGTTAACAAAGAAGCAAGGCTGTCTTTTGAGAAAACAATCCAGAGGTTGCCGAACTCATTGAATTGCAGCATCACTTGGCACCATGCAGATGCTTCAGTTGTGAGTAGTGTTTGCTTTTAGCAAAAGAAAACAAATCCAGTTTCTAGGATTTTCTCTAAACATTTTAATGATGTGTTTCACCTTGTGTTCGAAATTCTACAGAACCCACTTTCGTGGATTATAGGATCAGATGTAGTTGTCGTGGATCCTCCTAGGAGAGGTCTGGATGCTTCTCTCCGTCAGATTCTGGAGACTGTCCCCTCCATTGAGAAAAGAATGAGGTCTTCATCACAGAGGTTGTTCAATTTCTTCTGAAAAAAGTTTTGAATTTGCTTCCAAAGACAATCATATTGATTTCCTACCATCAGAAATCAAAAGCTAGATCTTTATGGGTCTGTAAACGTTCTCTTGTTTCAGTTCAAGCTCGAACGCAAAAGAGGAAAAGAGGCCGTGGATTTTAAGAGCAAGGGAGCTTTCAGTTCAAGCTGGCAACAAGCTGACCCCTGAGGAGAGTAATAGTCTACCGCAAAAACTCATTTATATAAGTTGTGGTTGGGAAAGCTTTAAGGAGGTACTAGAGGCAAACACTGATATCACTGCTGTACTAACGGCCGATAAATTCTGTCTCATTTGGTTCTTTCTAACTTTTAAACAATTGCTTGCTTAGGACTGCAAGTCGTTATTATCTAGCAAAGCGTGGGAACTGGAAAAAGCCCATGGCTTCAACTTCTTTCCCGGAACTGACAGGTCTATCAGTTCATAAAAAAAAAAAAAAAAAAATTACGTGTGTTTTATACTGCAATAAGTATCATTCATGCTTATTTTACAATTGGTGTTTTCAGCATTGAAGTTTTGGCTGTATTCAAGAGAAGGGTTGTGATCAAGAAAAAGAAGAAATCGGGGATAAAGAAAGTGGGAATAAAGAAAGTGCGTTCTAAGTAGAATCACAAGGACCTTATTAGTTAATGTCTGTAACAGGAGACCATCTAATGGATGAGAAAACAATTTTGCTCTGTTCCTTCTGATAAGGAGATATGGTTCCTCTCTTACTGTGATTTTACAAGTAAAAAAGAGAATCTGTGCAATATTTTTTATCTTATCATCTTCTGTTGGGTATGAAGATAAATAACATGGCTGCAAGCCATTTTTACAACCACAGGTAAACAAAGTATGTAGCTATTCAGTGTGCTTTCCCACCTTTGGATTTTTTCAAGTGAGGAAAAGCTTGTAGAATGTTGTATGCCCTTAGATCCTGCCTGGTTAAGATCCCTACCACGGGAGACATCTGCAAACGATTTCATCAGCGAGAAAATTAGTGTCATTAGATTTTTCTATAGGCTTTATAGCAAGCTATTGATGTAAAAAAAAAAGAGTTCAAGGCATATAAACTCACTCCTGTGGCTTGAATCTTGGGAACAACAAGCAAATGCCGGAGTCCCACTTGCCGGAACAGCACCAAAGCCTTGGCCACAGACATGTTCTCCATGACTGTGTAAGGGGTTGTGTTGGTGAGAGGATGAAGATCAACATACATTTGCATTTCAGAGCTTGTGATGGCTACGTCGTCAAAGTTGTCTTCTCTCTCAGCCAATTCATCCCATGGAAACTTCTCCCTCACCTCCCACTCCTCTGTTCTTCTTTTCTCTGTCAAGAACCATCTCTTTTTCAGAACCTTAACGAGGTGCGCTCTCAGGATCAACCCGTGGAGTTCTATAGCCTCAGTTGCTAGACCCCCTTGAGGTACTTCTGCTTCATCTAAAACAGGGAATGCATTATGCGTCGTGTTCCTCAGCACATCAACTATTTTAGCAACCTTTTCTACGCCTTGCAGGGTTACAACCGGGGGCTTAGCATCACCAAGCTCACCAACAGAGAGGTTCCTCATCCACGGCTCTGGATTTGCTTCTAAGAAAGGTAAGCCCTTTAGATGCAATATGATATCATAGATACTCGGGTTGAAGCTGTCTCCCACAGTTTTGGCAATCAGAAGCACAATCATTGTAATGGGAAGCAAAAGAAGATTGTTGGTGAGTTCGAGGAATATAACACAGAGTGACACAGTCATTCTCATCGACCCAGCCATGAGTGACGCTGCTCCAAGGACAGCATAAAGCCCTTGGTCAATGCTCGTGTAGGATCCCATAGCGGCGCCAAGCATTCGGCCATATGCAGAACCCATGAGGATGATCGGGAGGAAGAGACCGGACGGTGTTGCAATACCAAATGTGAAAAGCCCCAAGATACAGTAGAGCACAAAGAATATCCAAAGGGCACCCATGCTAAACTCATTGGGAGTGTTGGACGAGAAAATGTTTCTGACAGCATCATCGTTGGTGGTGAGAAGCAGAGTAGCCAGATCACTGTAGTAACCTTTTGGGCAATGGAACTGTTTGAAGTTGCCCGATCTTCCATTCGTCGGGCACCTCTCCTCTATCGAGGGGTCACAAGGCTTGCATTTCGCCAGGAAAGGAAGTCCGTAGAGGCAAATCGATGTGAAGAGAGATACCGAAAGACTGAGAAGCACCTTATGGATCTTACCTTTTCTGCAAAAATGACCAAAAAAGGTAAGTAAGTGACTAACTTTGTTGAAACAGGTTTTTACTCATAGCCGCATCTGTCTGATGAAAAGAGTGTCACTATGTTTGAGCAGCTAAAACTTACTCGTTGATGAGATTGTAAAGCCGGAGAACTTTATGCAGAAAGTGATTGTAGAGGCTCCCAAGAATGCCACCGATGACACCAATCAACGTGACAGGGATTATATCAGCTACATGGTAAGTATAAGTTACGTGACTCACATCAAACATGATAAGCCCTCCTCTTCCAAACAAGCCACACTTCCCTGAATTGCAGATCTCTATGAACTCCCTTAGAACCACCACGACAACCGCTGTGCTGAAGAAAGTCCGCCACAATAAGGCGCTTCTCCACCAAGTGGCGACTTCTTCAAGGGCGAAAAGCACGCCTCCAACAGGCGACCTGAAGGCTGCACAGACTCCAGCTGCTGAGCCACACGTAATCAGATCCCTGCGGTCTCTATCGTTGTTGAAATAACGAAGCCACCGCCACTTGATCCGGTGATTGTCTGTCCCACCTTGCCCAAGCAAGGAAGCTATGCAGCATCCAATGTGAACCAGAGGACCTTCTTTACCCAGATCAAGTCCAGCCGCAACCGCTCCAATGCTTCCAATGATCTATCAAACCCCGCAAATCCGTGAGTCCAAAATCTAACACTCATACATAAATGGGACAGTTAAAGTACTTCCCTGATAATCTTTTCAAATTTCCAGTTTCAGAAACAAACCTTAACGATCATAGTGGTAGCACCAAACATGTTGGGAGTATCGACGCCATTAAGATAAGCTTTGATCTCAGGAATGCCAGGCCCAGCCGCCGTGGGAGCAAAGCATACACAAAGCACAGACGCAACCAACGTCAGCCCCAAATTCGCCCCAGCAAACATCATCAGACCTGTCACATATCTGTTTTCCCCCTCACAAGACTTTATCATTCATCATCATACACTAAGATAAGGATAACCAAAAAAAAAAAAAAAACTTTTTGAATTATTACAGATGAAGCTTCTTTTTCGATTTGGCTGATTAGATTACCTTTCTTGGGCGAGGAAGTGGCCAACGGCTAGAAGCTTGTAACCAGCGATGTTTTCGACTGCTAAGTTGATGAGAGTGGCGATAAGACCAGTGAATAGACCGACAAGACAAGCTAATGTCCATTTCAGGAATATGTATTGAAGCACTTGTGTCTTTGATCTTTTTCTCCAATCATGCTTAAACAGATCGTTCTCATTTATTCTGTCAATATTATCAAACATAAAAAAACTGAGACCCTGAAAATTCAAAATTATGCAGAGTAGAAGAGGAAGGAGAAGACATACTCATAGTCCAAACTCTCGATGTGGGAAACCTTGGCACCGACCAAAGCAAGTGGGGTTGAAGAAAGTGTTCGATTAGCCTTAACCAGAGGTTGGTTCAGTGTGTTGCTCTCTGGGTCTCCTTCTCCATTGTAATTACTATTATTACCAATCTGCTTTAAATCTTCTTCCATGCCTCTCTCTCTCTCTCTGATGAAAAAAAAGAAGAAACTGGTTTTTGGTCGGAACCTCTGCAACAGAACTATTTTAAGGTTCTTGAAGAGCTTTCTATGTTAAGAAAGCACTTCTGAGTTGGTTTTTTTGTTTTTTATTATTTATTTTTTCATGCAAATTGGTTCTCCGACTTTTGTATTTTCTTTGATTTCTACAAAGCTTTATAGTTTATACATGTCACACATACGTATTTAATCTTTGCGAGACGACGCTTATGGGAAGGTTTATTAGTTATTGTTTGTGAGAGGACATTTGTAATAATTCAATGACTGAATTAAGCAAATTGTGAATTTGTAGGAATAACGTAGGGATATTATATCTCTGGCCAATTAAGCAAATTGTGAATTTATACGTATAACTTAGGGATATGATTTCTCGACTTGTGGCCTAGTTTATATATCCACTATTAGGCACCATGTATACATCAGTTTATAATTTATTGTAAGGTTTATAATTTAATATTTTATTAAAGATATATATATATATTTTNAAAACAATCATATCACCCGTGAAAGTAAATAAAATATCGAGAACTCCGATACAAAATCAATCACCGATAGAAAAACCTAACATAATAACAATTATTTATTTATTTCTAAATATATATTTTTCATATTCCTATTTGAATTATTTTACTTTCTTCTATTTAACTATACATATTTACGAAATGATTTTCATATTTCTATTTGAGTTATATTTACTTTTTTATTATTACTGTAATTACTTTTATGGAAAAAAGAAACAAATACATTCATTGTTATTTTTTTCAGAAACTAAAGACAACATACATAAACAAAAGAAAAATAATAGAAATTTTCACAATCACTCAAAATCTTAGAGAATCCAATTTTGGGGTGGATAGTCCCAAAATTCTTAGAAGCTTGACAAAACCTTAATCCAGCTAAGAGCAAGCTTTGTTTTCTGTGCATTATTTGGTCTCACGAAAATCGTAAAAACAAAATAATATACATGAGTGTCAAAATAGATCAAATAGGTGATGGGTCACCCCATAACTCATGATTCTAATGGGTTGAGTGTGAATGGATCCAGTAATAAATTGATTGGGTTGACTTATGATTCATCTAATTACATGGATCAATATGTTAAATAGGTGATCCATGAACATGAACGGAGCTATACTATGGTTAGGGGGCATTGCCCCCAGTAACTTTATTGATTTTAATTTATTTAGCGGGGTGATTGGTTGATTTTTTAGTAAGTTGATTATATTTTGTCATTATGCCCCCGCTAATTTAGAGATCAAATTGCCCCCAAGGTCCTACATCCCACGTTCATTCTATTTTCGTTTTTTTTATATTAATCTATGTTTTTGTTTTTTTTTTGTCTTCCCTAATTTGTTGTTGTCTAATTAATCATGTCTGGGCTGTAGCCCAACTTAGTATTTATTATTTCAAGTCTATAAAAAATACATACTTTACTCATTATAATAACTGATTTTGAACAGTGGCCTGAAATGAATGCATTTTGGAAAAAACGAATAAATTGTTTGTATACTTCAAAAATTAACACTATTGAACTTTAAACTCAAAAAACTATTGAACTTTATATTTTGGGAAAACGAGAAATCGCGTTTTTGATTAGAATACTTGGAATCGCGTTTTTGATGAGAATACTTGGAATCGCGTTTTTGACGGGAAAACACGGAATCATGTTTTGGCGAAAAAGCGCATAATCGCGTTTTTTACGGGATAACGCAGAATAACGTTTTTGGCGGGAAAATACGGGTTTACATTTTTGGCGGGAATAGTTATGGAAGCCGCATTTTGGCGGGAAACGGAAAATCATGTTTTTGGCCGGAAAATAACAGAACCGTGTTTTAGGCGGAAAAATCGTAGAATGATAATTTTTTGCGGAAAAAAATAATAAACTCTCGTTTTGGCTGAAAAATTGATGGATTGTTGTTTTTTGGGAAAATATGATGTTATGATAGTAGTATTGCTATGTTGTGATGACGATGATGATGATGATGATGATAAATGATGATGATTAATTGAAGATAATATGAAGTTAATGAACTGATGGGTGACCTATTTCAACCCATGACCCATTTTAATTTGACTCATTTCAATTTGACTCATTTCAATCCGATCTATTTGATCCATCAACCCATTTGATTCATCAACTTATTTGACTCATCAATCCATTATAGTCAAAAAAAAATTTGACTAATTTGAGTTGATGGACAGAGTCGGGTTGGGTCGACTCATGGATGACCCATTTTGACTCCTGTAATATATATATATATATATTATATAACATGGAAAATCTATGTGATTATATGTACTTTTTTGTTAATAGCATCAGTTCCCCTAACTTTTCCGGTTTGAGTTGATACTTGATAGAGTTTG
Source organism: Eutrema heterophyllum (assembly GCA_002933915.1). NCBI lineage: Eukaryota > Viridiplantae > Streptophyta > Magnoliopsida > Brassicales > Brassicaceae > Eutrema > Eutrema heterophyllum. Next base: position 491,369 of record PKMM01040214.1, read on the forward strand.
CATGTATATTGGCTAACACGTTAATGACCAAAATAGCTGATCTTTTCTATGTAATAGTATATGGTAAGTGGTAACCACAAGATATTAGCCGAATATATGATTTGAATACAGCTAGTCGTCTTATTGAGTAAATGACTAAATCTTTTGCAATCATAGTAACAAATTTCCTTAGATAGAAGAAAATAAGAATTAAATTCACCCAAAAATAATAATTATTATCACCCAATCGATTTTTTTTGTTTTAGTTGAAGAGTGACAAATGTTACAAGTGAATTAACGATTATTATCAACCTCTCCAACTCAGCCAATACATCCGACAGATCAGTGGTACTTTTCAACCTATCATACGTAAACACGTGTAACAGTTCAACTCGAGATCTAACGGTCAGAAAACCTTCACCTCTTGAGGTGATCAAACAGACAATTTTTGTATTACTTGTTTTATAATTTTTGCCGCTAATCATTTTTTTCTCTCCTACGTTGACATGATTTATTTCAAATATATATACCAACTAACTAAACATACAAGTTGTTTGGTTTAATAGAGTGAGAGAGAAGAGCAACAAAAGAGAGTGAGAGAGAAGAGCAACAATCATCGCTTTAATAATTACCAATCACAAAATAATAACAGTTAGTACTCTTATCCCTTTTTTCTTTTTTTAATAATGTTACTTCTTACATTTTCGAGCTATTTCAATATTGTTTATATTATATTTTACTTAAAAACTCTTAACATTTTATATCGAGATATATTTAGTTAACCTTTTCACTGCCAATCGGACCCAATGGCAATAAGTAATAGTGCTATAGATAAACAAAAAATAATAATACAAACAACAACAACAACAATAATACGGTAAAGAAATGTCTTGTGCAAACTATGACCATAAGATTGGTTCGTGAAAGAAGCCAACATGTACATGTGATTTATCGCAAGAAGAGTATCGAACATGGAATTATTGTCTTTCTGGGCCCACTAAAAAATACTTGTCTTATCGAATACCAGTCTGATCCAATTGGCTGTCTCTTGTATACGCCACTTGTTCCCTCGTGGTTCATGTGATTTTTGCTCTCCCCCTTTGTCTTCATCGCATTCATAAAATTTTATCGTATCGAACAGTAGCAACGAGTTTATCATCTCTGATTGTGTTAAGGAATTCGAGAGAAGCCATCAAATTACTTGAGACATTTTTAATTGAGATCCAATTCAAATTTCAATGAATTCTCTTTAAAAACATGGTGTTTTTTTTGTTGTTGTTAGAAAACATGGTTTTCTGTATTTCGGGTGATGGAAAAAAACAGACATTGTGTTTCGTGTTATTATTGGGAGGGCCACCTCAATAGTGAAGAAAATGGATATATATATATATATATATAAAGATATTCGCTTTCAATAAGTTTTTTGGAATAAAGTTATGGACATATTGGTATTTAAAAATTAAAACATGGTTTTTAAAAGAAAAAATTAAAAACAAAAAATTTGTGTGATGTGTGTGTATAAGCAAATAATTTGGATAATGTGAGGAAATTATCAAAGACGAAGTCGACTCTACGCTTATGGACGACGACTAGACAACCTTCACGTTTTGTTTTCTCGACAAAATTGAAAAATTAATAAAGTTCTTAAAAATATTGAGAAATTATAATAAATAGAGAGGAATTATATACTATCATATAGCGCGCGTTAGCAAGTTTGTGTTTGCTGTTGCCATTCTCCCATATATATGGGCGAATGTCAGAGTTTAGCATTTGACATTGATTCTTTGTAATAACACACAAGAAATGTGCAAATATGAACGGCAACATAATATTAAAAGTGTTCAGTCAGATCTTAATTTGTATATATATATATACTATTACGAGCAGGACCACTAACTATAATTCATATCAAAGTTAAAAAAGATTCAATAATTCGATGAAAAGAGTTGACAACTTGTTAACCTACTTGTATAAAAAGATTCCGCAACCTTGACGTCAAATTTCACACGGTATCCAGTTAGAGCATAAAGAAACAAAAAGGTCCAACATCAAAAACATTTTACAAATACTTTGAAATAATTAAGTAACACCAATGTTACTTTCTATGATGTCAATCTATTGAAAGAACGTTAGTTATACTTAGAATATGTTTTTTTCTATTTTGGTTTATAGAACATCTGCTTGTACGTTTTATGTTTGCACGGTTTGATCTTTTGTTTGCACTTAAAAAAAAATGTTTTTAATTTGCGATTAATATTAAACTTGCTGACGCGTTACAAAAATATAGATATATAATATGTTCACTTGTCAATATATAGATTTTTAAAAATGAATATGAAATATATTTTAAATCTCGCGGGAGTATGCATTTAATTGCGTTTGTTTGCCATTCAAAACAATCATAATGATGTATTTTAAAGTTTGCTGACGCGTGAACTCTTATCTAATTGGTTGCTTCTTACCAAATCAAAATATTAATTAGTGAAACATCATAATGCATTAAGTAAAATATTTCGTTTTAATCGCAAGTGATTGGTTAATTCCACCCACTGGCTATAGAGTCTCCTACCAGTCACTTACTTTCTTTACAATTTGATATTTTATATAGGAGATTTAATATTAAGTGAAAGTACACGTATTCATTACTTTACGTTCCTTCATTTTGATTCGTCGATAAAAAAAGCTGAAAGAATAGAGAATTTTTACAAAAAAAAGAATAGAGAATTGTATAAAATTTTGTAAGATTCAATCATGATTCAATCAAATGTACCTCAAACTTGATCCAATTTTCCAAACTTTTAGAATTTTTTCTTGTGATATTTATAATACGATCCTTTGTAATTTATAGTTTAATGATTTTCATATAAATTAACTGTTTAAAACCGTGTGAAATCGTATAAAAAACAAATTATGTTTTAAGGGAAAACTATAGATTATGATATATGGTTGAATATTATTTTAAAGAAAATTAGGTCGATACCTTACAAAATAATTTTGAAGGTTTGATCTGCAATCATCACTGTGAGTTCACATGAAGTATACCTAAATGTGGGCTATACTAAATTTGAGAGCCCATTGAGACTATGATAGAGGAGTCATCACACGACAGATAGTCATGGGCTTTACTTACAGCCCATGTAATTTATTATTGGCCTGTGAGATGATTCTGAATCTATGAAGGAAGAAGATTATGCTGCTAGCCTGCTATGAAATGAAAACATTAACTTTGTACTATGAGTATACATTTTATTAGGACTTTGTTAGTATACATTCTATTTTTGTAAAGAAACGAACCAGAGTCAAAGTCAAACCAAATCGAAATGATTTTGGTTAAATATAACCAAAACTTAGGACTTAGGAGGATGTAACCGAACTGAACCGAAATGAATTCATTTAGAGTTCAATTATAGTTTTCCTAGAAACAAACTAACCGGACCAAACCAATCAAAGAAGACAGAAATGTCGTCCCCTAAATTTTAGTAAGAGAAGCAACTCTATCTGTTCCCTGAGAGTTTTTTTTTCTACTACGAGTGAAAGAAATATACACTTCTTGGATCATGTTATCATTGTAACTCTTGATGATCAAACACTTTTTGAATATCAATGTGACCTTTTTACTTTCTGCGAGTAAGATAATTGATTCTATGCGACTCACCATTTCATGTTGTGAGAAGTAAAATTAACGCTTAAACTCTCCTTGCTTGTGGTTTCTCTTCAGGGAATCAACAAAATGCAGCTGCAGAGTTGTGTAAGATCATAAACACAGAATCAATTATCTTGTACACATTGCATCAGGAAACCAATATATCAAAGCGCAAAAGTATTGTACTCGAAGGGGTTAAAAATGCAAGTAACCTATACTTGAAATGCATCACCTAAAGCTAAAGTCTAAAGATATCAGATAAACAACTGCATCCATTGTGGAGAATCCCGAGCAAATGGCATGGATTTTAGTCAATATAAAACATTGGAAGACAAATATAACATTAATAAGAACTCATTACCAGAGGCAAGTTAAACGCATTTGAACTTACAATGTACCGAGTAATAATAAAAAGAGTGATAAATACGAAATTTTGAAGTAAGGCTGGAGATTTATATACTGAAACAATGTTTCAAGAAGGTACATCTCCATCAGGCATCTCCCAGTTGTCTTCTTCTTCATCCTTTTTCTTACTCTTGGTTGCTGCTGCTGCTTCTTCTCTGGTTTCTTGAGTAAACCTTGCTTGAGGACGCCTGAAACAACCACCAAGAAATATGAAATTTTGAAACCATCTCTGCTATTTCAAGGATAATCCTTGAAATCTAAGAGACACTCAAGGATTTCAAAAACTGTGTATATTTCAAATCTTCAAAGAATATCCATCCAATCTGTTTTCAGCATATGAATCAATCACTGGAAAGCAGTTCTAACAACATTTGTCAAGAGCAAACAGATCAGACGAGATAAGAAAGAAGCTAAAAAGGGAAAATCTCTGCAAAAATAAAACAAAAGGAGCGAAACCTTTTCTTATTACGCTTAGCAGCATCGCGAGTCCTTCGCTTCTTCTCGTCTTGTTTGTTCTCGAAGTATCTCCTTCGCTTGCATTCCTGGATAACTCCTGTTCTCATCACTTCCCTCCTGAATCGATTCACCAGCCTTTCCTCAGACTCGTTATCTTCCACAAACACCTGCACGTTGTAGCCCGAACTGAAGAAGAGCGTATTCGAGTAAGCAAGCGAAGGGCATATCACAGAGGCAAGCTCAGAGGAAAGCGAAGGCTCCTCGACCGCCATTGATTCGATGGTGAGATCATTCCTCCGCCTGTGGGAAACCGTCGGAGTAGGGAGAGTGAGATTGGGAGGCGGAGTAGCTTTCGTCTGAGATTTGAATGGAGAAATGAAGGAGATGAAGCTCGTGAGTGAGAACGAAGCCGCCATTAACGCATGCGATGATTAAGAAGAAGAGATTGAATTGTGGATAAGAATCAAATCAATTCCCCCCAATTTCTAGGTCAGTGGATCAATTACGGGTCAGGATATGAAACCCGGTTTCACCTACGGGTTCGGGTATTCGAAACCGGGCGCAATAAATAAGCTTCTCAGGCTTTGGGCTAGATCGTTTCTTAGGGCCCATTATTGGATTATTCTTTTTATTCGTTTTTTTTGGGGTTGACGATCTATTCGTTTTCAAGTTGATCACTCGTTTTTTTCTGAGTTGTTTACTTGTTTATTTAGTTTTTTAAAGGTTTAAAAGCGTTTTTTAATATTTCAATGTCTGCTATATCTTAAATAAAATATTTCCCATGAGAAGCGATAATGGTGGTGACTGTCTACGTGAACTTCCTCTTTATTAAATCAAAAGGAATTGTATTCTTTCAAAATATATTATATTAAGGTGAATTAAAGGTACTTTTTTGGAGGTTGCTTAATATAATAAGATGTACATGATTAAAAAAATTAAGATTTGATGCAACTAACCAAGTCTTTAGATTGGCCGATTGGGCAGTTGTCGATCTCCCATGAATCTTACATAAAAGTATCTATATATTTTTTCTTAGCTAATCTATTATATAAATGTGGAAATTCGTAAATCAACACACTTTTAATATCATATTGGAAAAATGACCATAATAATATTAGAACCCCCATCTTTTGAGTGTCCGAATTGAACTTGGTTCGTAATTTTTAAATTCTTTAATTTTGTTTAAAGTGTCCAAAACAATCCTATAAGTTTTCTAAAATTGTTCATTTTAAACAAACGTTTTTTTTTTCCTGCTCAACTTCATTTCAAACAAACGTTTGCTTCTGTTTTTGTCCAATAGAAGCAATCTGCTGTATTAGATCTCTTAATGTTAACTAGGAATATGATTTAGAAGATGCTTGAACCTTAAATGTTCGACAAAGTTCCGACTAATATCTCATTAAAATTAATTAGTGTGTACCAACATTATTAGCATATATAAGTTAGATTAATTCTACATTTTATGATTATATATAAGCACTAATGTAATACATATTTTACAATTAACAAGAAAACATTATTCTTTTCATTTTCTCTCGCATGGTATCAGAGCTAAATGATTCTCTCTCTTATGCGTAACAATTTTTTTATTCTCTTCGATGGAGATTTCTCTTCGTCAGCTACGATTCCTCTTCGATTGATCTTCAATTCATCTTCGATTGAGTTTAGATTGAGCTTCGATTTCTAATCTTCAAGTTCCGATGAGTGCTTCAAGGCGCGATATCCTCATTTCCTTATGTGTGAATCTTTTTCATCTTGTTTTCACGATTCTTCAAACGGTGATCTCTTTGATCTTCTTCTATGTGTTTTCTTCTTTTGCTTGACCATTCTTTGTTGCTGAATCTTTCTTTCTCAGTACATACATTTCTTTTTCGTTCGTTTCGCATCGAATCGTTCAATTTTCTTGATTTCGCACATTGCGATGGCTGTGATTACAGATCCTGAATCGGGAAATTCTCGACAACAAACGGATCATTATGAAAATTCGTACTTCCTCCATAGCTCCGATCACGCGGGGCTTGTTCTTGTTTCAGATCATCTCACCATTGGTGCAGACTTCCATTCATGGCGTCGGTCGGTGCGAATGGCACTTAATGTGCGAAATAAGCTTGGCTTTGTCGATGGAACCATCACCAAACCTCCTGATGGCCATCGCGATTCTGGATCTTGGTCAAGATGCAACGACATGGTGGCTACGTGGCTCATGAACTCGGTTTGCAAGAAAATTGGCCAAAGCTTGATGTTCATCTCAACTGTTGAAGGTATCTGGAACAATCTTTTATCTCGCTTTAAGCAGAATGATGCGCCTAGGGTTTATGAGATTGAAAAACGCCTTAGTTCTATTCAACAAGGCTATATGGATGTTAGTAGCTATTATACCGAATTGATCACCCTTTGGGAGGAATATAAGAACTATGTTGAGTTGCCGGTATGTACTTGGGGCAAGTGTGAGTGCAATGCTGCTGGATTATGGGAACAATTGCAACATCGTAGCAAGGTTACTAAGTTTCTGATGGGATTGAATGAGAGTTATGAATCCATTCGTCGTCATATTCTTGTGCTCAAGCCAATACCATCTATTGAGGATGCTTTCAATATGGTTGCACAAGATGAAAGGCAGAAGACTTTAAAGCCCTTAGCAAGACCTGAAAATGTTGTTTTCCAGAGCTCTGATTCTGCCTCACAACATCAAGAATCTTTTTCTCATGGTCAGTTGGACAACAATGCATCATATGCTATTCAAAACAACTACAAGCCTAAGTCTCGTCCCGTGTGTACTCATTGTGGACAAACTGGACATGCTGTTCAGAAATGTTTCAAGTTGCATGGCTACCTCCGGGTTATTTTCCAGGCTATAAGAGTAATTCTTCTGGTTATAATTCAACTATGAGACCATCTGCTACATTTGATTTTCAACTGAGAGGACAGTTTCAGAACAACTTTCAACCTCGAGGACATTTTGAGAATGCATCAAGGCCTCATACAGTTGCTAATATGGTGATTAATCCTTATTCATATACACCACCTTCAACCACTCCAGCTGTGAACATGGATGTCAGTCAATTGAATTCAGATCAGATTCAATCACTTCTTCACCAATTGGCTGCTCATGTCAATGTTACTGAGCCTGGAGCTTCATCATCATCGACTGCACCAGTAGCTACAATCACAGATCATGGAGCTATGGCAACTCAATCCTCCTCTGGTATTGTATCATTTCCATCTAGTTCTCTGAGATTTGAGAATTATAGACTGACTTTTCAACATCAATGCTTATCCACATTTTATAACTTTCTTCCTTATGGTTCTTGGATTATTGACAGTGGTGCTACTTGTCATGTGTGTTCTAACTTAGCAATATTTAGTGAAGCGACTGCAGTTTCTGGAATAACAGTATCCTTACCTAATGAAACTAGACTTGAGATTACACACACAGACACTATACATATTTCATCATCACTAGTTTTGCATAATATTTTACATGTGCCATATCTCAAGTTCAATTTACTTTCCGTGAGCAGTTTATTGAAATCTAATTCATGTTCAGCTCATTTCTATGTTGATTCTTGCTTTATTCATGAGTATACTCAGGGCTTGATGATTGGTAGAGGACTTCTCATTCACAATCTCTACATTTTACAGCTTTATACATCTCATTCATCACATTTCTCTGGATCCTTGGCGGTTGATGGACATCTATGGCACCAACGCCTAGGGCACCCATCTTCTGGTAAGTTACAGCAACTATCAACTATCTTACTTGTGTCTAAATCTAGTAAGTCCTCTGAGTCTCACTGTCCTGTATGTCCATTAGCAAAACAAAAACGTTTATCTTTTGAGTCACATAATCATTTGTCTGCTTCACCATTTGATTTACTTCACTTAGATGTTGGGGTCCATTTGCATTGTTATTTCAGTCTAAGGTTCCTCTGATTTACTGGAGTGATTGGATATTGACTGATGTGTTTCTCATTAATAAACTTCCTTTTGTTCTTCTTAAAAACAAATCTCAATATGAGATGTTAACTAAGAAACTACCTGATTACCCTTTCTTACGTTCTTTTGGATGTTTATGCTTTAAGGATAGGCATAAATTTAGTCCACGAGCTGATCAGTGTGTTTTCTTAGGTTATTCTACGGGTTACAAGGGATACAAAGTCTTGCATCTAGATTATAATCTTGTCTCTGTATCTAGAAATGTTGTTTTCCATGAGACAATTTTCCCTTTCATGACCATATCTGATCATCATTTATCCTCTGACATTATTCATGACACTATCCTACCTTTATATACTCTTGTTGCATTAGCTGATATAGTTGCAGTTCCATCTTCTGACACATTCATACATTCATCGTCCCCTGTTACTATTCCATTTCATGCATCATCTGCATCACAATCTCAATCTATTGTTCCAGGAAATACACTTAATCATGTTGTTACAAAAAGTGCAGTGGTTTCACTTCCCAATACTAGGCCAAAATGCTCGACAAAAACACCATGTTATTTGTCTAATTACACAAATTTCTACTCCTTCCACTTCTACAAAGGTTTTCACAACTCCTTATCCAATTTCTTCTGTTCTTTCTTACTCAAACTTTTCTACTCCCTATCAGTCTATTGTTTTCTCATTCTCCATGGAGACAAAACCCAAAATATTTAAGCAGGATATTGCATTAAAGGAGTGGACAGATGCTTGCAATAAGGAATTGTCTACAATGGAGATTAACAAGACTTGGAGTGTTGAATCATTGCCTCTAGGAAAGAATGTTGTTGGATGCAAATGGGTATTTACCATCAAATACAATGCTGATGGGAGTGTGGAACGCTACAAAGCACGTCTAGTAGCTAAAGGTTTCACTCAACATAAGGGTGTTGACTTTTTTGAACCATTTTCACCAGTTGCAAAATTGGCCAGTGTCAAACTCATCCTTGATTTAGCTGCACGTATGGGCTGGAGTTTGACACAAATGGATGTCACAAATGCATTCTTGCATAGTGATCTAGATGAAGAAATTTTTATGAGTCTACCTCAAGGCTATACTCCAGCATCAGGCTCCTTACCTCCTAATCATGTGTGCCGATTACAAGACCATCTATGGTCTCAAGCAAGCATCACGGTAATGGTACAAATGTCTATCAAAGGCTCTACTTGATGATGACTTTGTCCAATCACAGGCTGACAATACTCTCTTTGTCAAACAGAAAGGTACATCCTTCATATCTCTCTTAGTCTATGTTGATGATATCTTTATAGTTAGCAATGATGATGATGATGTGAAGTCATTTAAGACTACTATGTCTAAGAAGTTTAAGACCAAAGATCTAGGTCTAGCTAGATTTTTTCTAGGCCTTGAGATTACTCGAAACTCAACTGGAATATCTGTTTCTCAGAGGAAGTACTGCTTAGATTTGATTGAGGATTCATAATTTCTAGGTTGCAAACCCATATCAGTTCCAATGGATCCTAAAATGTCTCTTAGTAAAGAAACATGGACTCTTCTAGCTGATGCAACTCCTTACAGAGAACTAATTAGCATGTTACTTTATCTCTGCATCACTAGACCATACATAACCTTTGTTGTTCATAGGTTAATTCAGTTCATTTCCTGTCCCACTTATGTCCATCTCCAGGTTGCTCATCATGTTCTCAAATATCTCAAGACAAATCCATGCCAGGGATTTTTTTACTCAGCTTCTACGGAGTTATGTTTGAATGGATTTGCCGATGCTGATTGGGCAACCTGTCCTGATACAAGTTGATCAGTAACTTGTTTATCTGTGTTTCTTGGTTCTTCTCTCATTACGTGGAAGTCCAAGAAACATGACACAGTGAGTAGAAGCAGCACGAAGGCCGAATATCGGAGCATGGTTGTTGCTACTGGTGAACTACTCTAGCTGCATCAGTTGCTGGTTGATCTTCATTTACCGATAGCTTCTCAAACGAAGTTGTTTTGTGACAACAAATCGGCTATGAACATAGCTAATAACCCAATCTTTCATGAAAGGACTAAACATGTGGAAGTTGATTGCCACACAACCCGAGATCAAGTGAAAAATGGTTTCTTGAAGGTGATTCATGTCTCTACAACAAACCAACTTGCAGATATATTGACAAAGCCACTACATCCGGGTCTCTTTCATGCTCTACTTAGCCGAATATCGATATCAAGCCTCTTCCTTCCAAAAGATTCAGCTTGAGGAGAGTGTATTAGCATATATAAGTTAGATTAATTCTACATTTTATGATTATATATAAAGACTAATGTAATACACATTTTATAATTAATGAGAAAACATTCTTCTTTACACTTTCTCTCACATACTGTTAATAAACATCAAATGTTATTAGAATTAACTTTTTTACATTTTTTTTTTTAGTGGACTAACTTTCAGAATTAGTTATCTGATGATGGCGACTTCTTATTGTCATCATCCAAATTTTCATATTAAATTTTGTATGTTCATGTAAAATAATCCATAGTACATAGGTCCATTATCGTTCACGATTTGGAATATATAGGACCACAATTCTGTATCGTTCAAATCTAAAAAAATTACAGGTTGTTTTAGAAAAAAATAGTTGAACAAAGACATTACGTTTTTTATTAGAAAAAAACAAAAATTGTTGTATGTATGAGTAATCAAATTCTGTCAAACAAATAGTCAAAAGTTGTTTGTGATGTAAATGTATTCTTGTATAGATATATTAAATGCTGTATCGGTTTCTAGTGGCCGAACAATAGTCCATAACGAAAACACATTTTAAAACATGAAAAATGGTATATCATTTTTTTTTTTTTTTTTTTGGGCAACATGATCAATTTATTTCTTAGAACGGTTCGGAAATCCAAACCGGTGGTATCGAGTTTACAAAGTTAATATCCACTGGGTAGACGCGAGTATTTTTTGCTAGCTTGTCTGCCATTGTGTTGTTTGCGCGTGGGATGAGTGAGACTGAGAAAAAAGAAAACGCATTCTTACTCTTCATGAATTCCTCCAGGTGTAATGCAAAAGCCGGCCAATCCTCGGGTGTAGACACCATCTTCACCAACTCGGAGCAGTCTGTTGCAAAAGTTATTTCCGTCTTCTGGTTTGCTAGCAAACAGTGCATGGCCCAGATGAGTGCTTCCAATTCTCCATGTAGGGGAGATGCTTCTTTGCAGATTTCTTGCTCCCATTATAGTCCCTTTGACTCCTTCCTGAAAATAATACCAACCTATTTCGGAGAAACTATCGGTCTCCTTCCACGATCCATCAACATTACACCGCCAGCTTTCGTATGTCTGAGTTACCAGAGAAGGGGTAAAGTTTTGTATGATCACATCAAGGTCACTACTCTGTGCCGATTCTCAGGTTGTGGCCTCAGTTTCTGCCTGCTTCAGTATGTCTTGTGGACATTTGTCCATATTTGAAAAAACCTTATCATTTCTCGCTTTCCAAATGTACCACGCAATCCATGAAATTTTTTTATCCGAATTATTAGCAGGAAGTCGCCAAAAAGATGATCAAAATTAGCAAAGACCGATGACATTGGAAAACCACCCGGAGGTGTTGGTATCTTAGAAAGTGCCCATGTTTGTAATGCCGGAGGACATTCAAAAACGACGTGATTTATAGTTTCATTTTCGATCCACACCTTGCACATCGTGTATCACAATCAATTCCTCTACTTCGCAAATTGGATGCGACCGCGAGACAACCCGATAAAGCTTGCTAAATAAAATGTCGTAATTTTGGAGAGCACTTCAGCTTCCAAGTGTGAGCTTGTAAATTCGTCACATCCGGACCATATGAGTTAGTAGGACCGATATTTGGCTCTGATTGTTCAATTTGATAACCTGACTTCATTGTATACCTTCCCGATTTTGTGTAATGCCACCATTGGCGTATGGTTTGTATGTGCTACTTATATGCAGACCCCGAATAATCGTCACGTCTGACGGATCAATAATCGCGTTCAAAAGCGCCGTATTCCACGTCTGAATTACTGGGTCGATCAGGTGATTGACCTTTAAATTCGGGTAATAATTGTACCCCTTACATGTTGTTGACCTCAGCTGAGAAGATGGTATCCACGGGTCGTTCCATACTGAGATAGAACAGCCTGATCCAACTCTTTTAATTAGCCCTTTGTTGACCAGAGATCTAGCTGATATGATACTCCTCCATCCATATGGAGAGTAAGATCGGATAGGATCTAAAGGGTCTGAGATCCGAAAATATTGATCATTGAAAACCCGGGCAAACAAAGAATCCGGTTTATCCATTAACCTCCATAATTGTTTGGCCAATAGTGATGTGTTAAAATCCTCGACTGCACGAAAACCCATGCCTCCCTCCGATTTACTTCGACATAGTTTCTTCCATGCTATCCAATGCATTCCTTTTGATTCTCCGTTTGAACTCCACCAGAACCGTGCCGCCGCACTAGTTAGTTTTGCGGTTATGGACTTGGGTAATCTAAAACACGACATAACGAATGTTGGCATTGATGATACCAAGGATTTGATTAAAACCTCCTTTCCCCCTTTGGATAGAAACCTCGGTGTCCAACCATTAATTCGATTTTGTTGTCTCTCTGCGACAAAATTAAAGATCTTACTTTTGGCTCCTCTGAGACTCTCCGGAAGGCCTAGGTATGAATCCATGTCGCCGATGGTAGAAATTCCTAGTATATGTTTAACCTCATTTTGTACCATCACATCGACCGTGTGACCGAATTGTAAAGAAGATTTACCAAAATTGATTTGCTGCCCAGACACTGACCCATATTGTTCTAGTATATGCAATATAGTTTCACATTCCTGTTTGGTAGCCTTAGAGAAGAATAGGCTGTCATCAGCAAAGAGTAGATGTGATACTGATGGGCTTTCTCTCGCAACCTTTAACCCGTTAGTAATTTCTCTCTTTCTACCTTCCGGATATTTGCTATTAATACCTCCGTGCAGAGTATGAATAGATAAGNTGTTTATCCATTAACCTCCATAATTGTTTGGCCAATAGTGCTGTGTTAAAATCCTCGACTGCCTGAAAACCCATGCCTCCCTCCGATTTACTTCGACATAGTTTATTCCATGCTATCCAATGCATTCCTTTTGATTTTCCGTTTGACCTCCACCAGAACCGTGCCGCTGTACTAGTTAGTTTTGCGGTTATGGATTTGGGTAATCTAAAACACGACATAACGAATGTTGGCATTGCTGCTACCACGGATTTGATTAAAACCTCCTTGGCCCCTTTGGATAGAAACCTTAATGTCCAACCATTAATTCGATTTTGTTGTCGCTCTGCGACAAAATTAAAGATCTTACTTGTGGCTCCTCCGAGACTCTCTGGAAGGCCTAGGTATGAACCCATACCGCCGATGGTAGAAATTCCTAGTATATGTTTAACCTCATTTTGTACCATCACATCGACCGTGTGACCGAATTGTAAAGAAGATTTACCGAAATTGATTTGCTGCCCAGACACTGACCCATATTGTTCTAGTATATGCAATATAGTTTCACATTCCTGTTTGGTAGCCTTAGAGAAGAATAGGCTGTCATCAGCAAAGAGTAGATGTGATACTGATGGGCTTTCTCTCGCAACCTTTAACCCGTTAGTAATTTCTCTCTTTCTACCTTCCGGATATTTGCTATTAATACCTCCGTGCAGAGTATGAATAGATAAGGTGACAACGGGTCCCCTAGGCGGAGCCCTCTCTTTGAAATTATCCGACCTTTGGGTTGACAATTGATAAACACTTTGTACTCCACTGATGTAATGCACCACATCATCCATGTAATCCATCTTTCTGAAAAACTGAACTTCCTCAGAAGATGTTCAATAAAAGATCATTCCACCCTATCGTACGCTTTGCTCATATCCGTTTTTATCGCCATAAATTCACTCTTACATGACTTATTCGTCCGGAGACCGTGAAACATCTCTTGAGCAATCAGAATATTATCTGAAATTAATCTTCCTGCCACAAAGGTTGATTGAGTCTCTGAAATGAGGTTCGGTAGCAGTCGCTTTAACCTCTGACATAACACCTTCGAAATGATCTTATATCCCACATTACAAAGACTTATAGGTCTTAAGTCCGTCATCCGACTTGGTCTTTCCGTTTTCGGGATCAGACAAATATTTGTCATGTTTAACTGTTGATAAAAAACACCCGTCTCTAAGAAATCGTTTACCAATCCTACCAATCCTACTAAATCGCCACAAGTCGCCAAGGCTGTACCTTCACTTGGGGCATGGTTCTTCACAACGTTAATGCCCTGAAACGCGTCTAGCATTTTCCTTTCATGATCCGATAAGTTGTTTCCCACGCTTGTAGACCTCAACTCATTCAGCCCTGAGGTGGACATGGCGTACCTTTTGTTTATCTCCTTAGCTGGTAAATGACTCGAGGAAGGGATAGATTTTGAATCTCTGTCTCTGTACCTTCTGCCCCCCTTCCATGAACCGTAACGGTGCTGTTTTCATGTGTTATTACCAGTCCCCGCATCTCTGTAATCATGAACCTTCCCCTTCCCCTTATCCTGCCCGTGGTGTGTTTTGCCTGAAAATTCAGCTTGCTGTTGGACCAGCTTCCCTCCCAAGCCATGAACCGCCACAGCTTTGTAGCTAACAACATTCAGTCCCTGATTCGCTTCCTCTCTAGAGTATTTTCCAGACCCTCCACCCTTCCTACCAGTCGAGGACATAAAGACTGGTCATGGCATAAGCTGAAACAGCTCCTGCAATACCCGAACAGCCTCTCATATCGCAACGTGATGATTGTCTCCTCACCGCCATGAAACTCAACCGATGTCTCAAAACATAAAGGTTTGAACTCGTCCAAGACCATTTGCACTCTGCCAATATCGAGATCCACCTCCTTCACTTCACCTAGAGCTTCACCAATACTGCGGAACGTCTGGTCAGCCCAGTAATGTAGAGGAACTCCCATTACCCGAATCCAGAACTTAATGGCAGACAGATATTTGCTATCCACAACAGGTTCCCATTGCACCAGTGATAGCATCCAGTAATCGAAATGAAACGACTCCATCTTCAATATCTCCGCAATGTCCTCCTCTTTGTCAAAATCAAACTGGAACCGACCCATTCCTATATCCGTTGCGGCTACTCGCTCCTCTACGTTCAGAATTCGAGGAAGCATGTGGAGTAGTACCTTCATATCCTGCTTCTTGGGGTTCATACATCTTCCGATCAATGTCTTGGAGTAACCCACTGTGAGCTTCGAATTGTCAAAATGAGGCACCCGAATCTTCAATCTTTTTACGCTTGTTTCAATCTTCATCTCTGAACCGTCTCGGTTGACCAAGTTACTTTGAGACATTCTTTGTTGGGCAGTGAAGAAAGCCAAAACCGTGAAAAATAAAGAGCAATAGGTGGATTGATATCAGCGACCCTCTCTGCTGCCCATATATACATGTTTTCCTTGCTGAGCCTCTGTGAAATCTCCTCTCTCTGTACACGATACTCCCCATTAATACGAATCCGGAGCGAATCATCAAGAGACCGAGATTGTCTCCCTGTATCTTCTTCGAGACAGAGTGCCATGAGATTGCGAAGTATGGTTGCCAAAAACCATTGCGCATGATCGCAACTTATCACCACTATCCGCAATCTCTCCATTAAAACCTGAATCTCCTCAATCCGTATCAATAATAATCGATTTGGTTTCCCGTGAAATGCCGATCGATTACTAACCCGTGAACCTACTTTGGTAAGTGTATCGCAGACTGCATCATGTGGTAACTGTCCCCGCGTTGGCCGTGGCTTGAGGATTCGAATAATCAAAACCCGCCAATCCCGCAAATCCTCCTCAAAGATCTTGATCTTGTCGCATAGCACAAAGCTGAGAAGCTGAAACTTCCCAAAACAGGAAAGACCATATCCGAAATCCCTTGATGTAAGGCGAATCCGAGCAAAATCGAGACCGAACCCATAAACCTTCTCCGCGTGCCAAAGCCATATCTTTACCCCATTAAACCGACCCGACTTTTCCGTTACTGAATCCTCATCCGAAGGAAGGGTGATAGTCACCTAGAGCCATCTCGATTCCGAGATCATACTCACGAGATTTGAGTCGCCGATGTCATCTCCAAAGAGAGAGACGAGTTGTAATATTTTTTTGGAAATTCTATTTTTTTTTGTTAAAAAAAAAAAGAAAAGTTTATCATGTGTGAGAATAGAGATTATTAATCTTTTGGATAATCGGTCTATATAATACGAATCAACGATTTTTTTATGGGTTTGCACTTCAATATCGGTTTGATTGAAGTCATTGAACCAATCAGAAACATTGGAAAAGATAGAAGATTAATTTATTGTTTTTTTCGATATCATTGTGTATAAAATAGCAACAGAAGCTTGAAAAAGATTAAGAAAAACTCTCTCCACTTAAATAGTGGAGAGCCAACACATAAGACGTGACACATGGATTACTCTTTTGAGTAGGTAAGTTATTTAATGTTAAGAGTGTTTTTTTTTTTTTTTTTTGTGAACTCTTAACATTAAATAATGTTTTTTAATCCTAAGACTTAAGAGTTAAAGACGGAAAAATGTTAATTACTTCTTTTTTTCTACAAGTGACATTGCTTGAGCCCAAAGGATAATACGGCGGTGAACTTGGTGGTATTAGTAGAAATTATTAAGATAAATGTCTGATGTCAGAAATAGAAACCACCAATCAAGACCAAATTTATAAGCTCGTTTTCTCCGTATTAACAACCAATCAAGAAGTTTAATTTTAATTTTCATATGTGTGTCCTAATTAAATATTAGTGGGTCAAAACTTAAAGATATATTAAATTGACCAAAAAAATATATTAAAATTTTATTCAACATATAAGCGTTTATATTATATGGATTATGGATTTAAGACTTTTATTAATATTAGCTAAATGATTATAAACGTTTTTATTTGAGAAAAGCACAAAAAATGGATGCTATTTCTCCTAAAGAACGTGTTTTTATTTATTTATTAAACAACATGTTATTTGAGTAAAACATGACTTCCATTGTTTAGAGACATAGCACTTAAAAAGAAATTATAGTAATTTATTTAATCAACCCTCACAATATAGTTAAACGTAAATGACTATAATATAAATACGAATCTTATTATAAACGCAAACGTAAAGAAAAAAACAACAACGGAGGCCCAGTGTACTACTACTAGTGTAGAATATTCCAATCTATATGCTGACTATTTTAATATGTTTTCATGATGTTAAAGATTTTGTTGTAATTCGAAAAAAAAAGAGAGATTTGGTTGTAATAAAATAATAATACAGATGGCAAAAAATTAAAAAGGATTTTTTTTTTGTTGCCATTTTCTAATTTAAAAAGCTTTAATTTCAAGAAGAACTTTATATTTTTTTTGTCTTCTCTTCTACTTCGATTTGAATATTCCTTATCTTTCCTTTTTTTCTACGCATATTCTCACTCTTTCGCACACAGTCAGACACACACACACACACACACACTTAACGATATATAATTTCATTTTATAATCATAAACATAGCTTTTTGCCTTTTTCGAGTTTTTACCGGCGATTCTTGAAGATGAATCGAATATGGTTTTGTCGTTGCTCGCTCACTGAAGAAAAAAAAAAGACAATAAATCACTGCCTTTAATGTTCCAATTTAAAAAGGTAGTTTTCTTCTGGCGAATTCTAAATTAAGCTTGAATTTCCCCTGTAACTGAGGGTGGATACCTTTCTCTTCGCAAAAAGTTCTGATTATTATACATTTTTTTTATTTGTAATTTCTCCTTTTGGTATTTTATATTTAATCCCTCGTCATCTCTTTTTGTATTTTTTCGATTATAATTTCTATTTACAGATGATGAAGAAGAAGAAGAAGAAGAAGAAAGAGAAGAGAGGGGAGAGAAGAGAGAAGAAAGCTTTCAAAATCAGGATTTCTAGGGTTTGTCTTCCCCCTGTAAGTTTCTTGATTCTCCTCTTTGACTTTTGACCAAATTTTTCTTCAGGTATATATTCTAATCTAGTGATGGACATACACATACACATATACACTCACTCTTGTATCTATATGTTCAATTTGTATTTGTTCTTCAGTAATTTTAGCCAAAATCTCTATTTGTTTTCACTTGTCGACCGTTGATTTAGGGTTTGCAATTTCAATCCTCAGCTCACTGTTTTGATTTACTCAATTCTGTCTAATTGCTTGTAAGAACTCGGATTAGCTAAAAGAATTATTTGTCTTTTTCTAATTTCCAGGGGGAGTGAACTTATTCATTAATCATAACCAGTAGCGGTTTCAATTACTTACAAATTAAATTTGTTAGATTTGACTTCTGAGTTGGCCAAGGTTGAATCTTTTTTCTTTTTACTGTTCCAACTAAAGTCTGAATCGTTGTTGTTTTATACAAAAAAACTGAAACTTGGATGTGTTTATTACGTTCTAGGTACAATCTCTATCTAAATGTGTCTATAAGGTTCTACATATAGATAAATAGAACTGTTTGATTCAGATTTAGTTTTTGGTTGAACATTTACAGAAAGGGAATGTCAAAAGCGTATTAGGCCGAGATTTTACTAAGAAATGTTGACGCTTGGAGAAGATCACTCTGGTAGAATCCGGGCAAGCTCGAGCAGGTCTAGGCCGAGGAAGCTTCGGATTCATGGCTACAAGATTCCTGATCTTAACGCAGATCCTTGTTTGGATTGGGATGGGGAAGAAACAGGAGAGGTGGTAGGATTAAAACCTCAGGATGCAGATTATTTACAAAACGTTCCTCAGCTTGTTTACGAGCTAGAGGTCGAGATACTCGCACGCGTCCCGCGTTTCGAGTATTGGAAACTTAAGTTTCTAAGTAAGCGGTTTTCGCGTTTACTAAAGAGCGGTGAGATATTCAAGGTGAGGCGAGAACGCAGGCTAGCTGAACCGTCTGTCTTTATGCTGTCGAGTGGCGACACGCGCTGGACCATGTTCGATAAGGACTTTGAGAATTTCCAGAAGCTTCCTGAACTTCCTTCCGACATTTGCTTCTTCGGAGGAGATAAAGAATCACTCTGCGCTGGAACACATTTGATTGTCATTGGAAAAGAAGAGAAGAGCATTGCGTTGTGGCGGTACGAGCTAGAGACAAACAAGTGGTTCAAGGGCCCTGCAATGATCACCCCGCGAATCTTATTCGCTTCCGCTACCTGTGGGACTGTGGTGTTTGTAGCTGGCGGGTTGAAAATAGATGGAAACGGGTCTGTGGATGTCGTGAACAGAGTCGAGAGGTACGACTCTGAGACCAAAACATGGACGCTGCTCCACGGAATGCATAAGCGGCGGAAATTCTGCTCAGGATGTTACTTGCGTGGCAAGTTTTACGTCCTTGGTGGCCGAGATGAGAACGATCAAAACCTAACTTGCGGAGAACGTTACGACGAGGGAACAGACACTTGGGAACTAATACCGGACATTTTCGAATACATGTATTTCTCTTCTGTCCAGTCTCCACCGCTCATCGCCGTGGTGAATGAAGATCTTTACGCGTTGGAAACATCGGCGAACGAACTCCGCGTTTATGATGCAAACGCAAACGCCTGGAAGAAGCTTGGGGATGTGCCTGTGAGAGCTAAGTCTAATGGAGGATGGGGCGTTGCGTTTAAGTCGCTTGGAGACAAGCTGCTTGTGATTGGAGCATCGGCGGGACCGTCTCGGACCGAGACGATGTCGGTTTACACGTGTCATCCCTCCGCTGATCCTGTGGACAAGCTGCGTTGGGAGGAGTCTAAACGCTGCTGTGGCGTTCGGCTCAACCATTTTATCTTAAACTGTTGTGTGATGATTGCGTAAGGGTCTTCTCTAGAGCAAAGCAAAACTGGGGTAACTTTTTTGTTTATGTTTTTGTGTGTTTGAATAACAATAGTTGTGGCGTCCCCAGACGCGGAAACTTAATCGCTGTTGTGGATTCTCTTTCTTGCTCGGCGTTTTGCGTCTTGTGTGTTTCGGTAAACGCTGGTGTTTCTTCGTTTTGTGATATAGCTTAAGCATCAATGTGTGAAAACAAAGCTTGTTGAATCCGAATAGTCCGAAGCGATCCGATCGAAAACAATTGACTTTCTATACGATTAGAGTCAATTTTATATCCGAAATCGGAAAACTAAAACCAAATCCAAACAGGGAAAAAGTCAATTTTTTTAATTATTTTGATGACTAAGAAATTTTGGATCTAAAAGACCTTAGGCAAGAACATGATATATGGTCTTGTCCCAAGTACTGTTCGATCCTGTGATCTTTAAAATTGTCTTTTGATACTTTCCAGACGAACTATCTATACACTTAATTATATAATTGTACTTAGTTATACACTCAACAAAAATCGAATTCAAATATTGATTATAGTGTAAGTGTATAGATAGTTCGTAAGTATCAAAGATTGACGATTTATAAAACCTAGAAGATTGACGAGTAAATCTTAGGGGGTGTTATTGAATTTTGTATTTTAATGTAATTGAGTGTATTTTAAATACATAATAAAGTTATTCAATTGTATATTTGAAAAATTACATTAAAACCCATTGTTATTGGATTAAGCATTTGTTTGAAAATACATTAAAAACATGTGTTATTCAATTTCGACTTGATTTTGTCGGAATTTAGTTAAAATGGATTTTGATATATTCTTCTCCCTAAAACATGAGTAAAGCAAATACGAGGTTTTTGTTTTGAGTTTTGAAGTACTTCATATAAAAAATAAAAAATATTTCTAAAACATATCTCTCATTTTCACTTTACGAAAAATACTTCTAAAATTTTTATGGTGAAGAAGCATCTCAATATCAGCTTCAAATGGAGTCTTCCATTTGAGAGAAGAAAGAGATTTCGACAGAGGGGCATCGAGAAGGAGGTACAAAGGCTCCGACGACTTCGACAGAGGATAACTGGCAACAGCAACAGTCATGGCGAAGGTAAAACAGAGAACTAGAGAGGAAGGAAGAAGGCGAGACGGCGTGAGAGAATGTGGTGCAGTGAGACGACGAGACGGCGAGACAACGAGACGACAACTGAGGGGGCGAGACGGTGAGATAAGACGGCATGACGGTGTGAAACAGAGGCTGTAGGGGAGGAGAGGCGGAGGAGAGGCGGAAGAGAGGCAGAGGAGGAAGAACAATCCGGTGAGAGAGAAGGGGAAAATTGATCAGAGCAAAAAATGAAAAGAGACGCATAGGGTAATGTATCCGAGAGAGAACTGTTTTTTTTCTTCATTTTTGGAATCTTAGTTACGATTTATGAATTTTTATGTTTCTTCTAATAAATTTTTATGTTTCTTCTTCACCATAAAAATGATGTTTTGGAAATCCATAACAGTTAATCAAAACGCATTAGAATAAAATACATCAAATTCATAGTGGGCTGTAGAAAATTCATCAAAACCCAACAAAAAACATCCAAATTAAATTACATTAAAATACATTGAAAACATCGACCAGTAACACCCCGAAACCTATGTATAAGACCACGATATACGATTCTACAACAAACCGTTCCACCGAACAACTAGAAAACTCGAACCAAAGTGCAAATAGAATTTTGTGTTATTTTGTCATCTACATACTTTTTTTTTTTTTTTTTTGTTTATGTAAATTGATGAGCCGGGCTTTGGTGAAAAGCCATTATAGCCTATTAAGCATCGGATATCTAAAGAAACTACACGCCGTTTCCTATTTACGCTATTACACTACAAGACGTTATACGTCAAGCTAGTGAGTGAGAGTGAAGGAGTTTAAATATCCTTTTCTGGGTTTCTGGCCATTTTAGGGACGCGGAAAGGAAAATTAGAGAGGATAATAATGGCGGGAAAGCGTTCGTCGCCGTTTTCTTCCCCGCTGCTGAAGCCACCACCGCTTCTGACTGTGAAGGTGGAAGGAGAGACCGAGGCGTTGTGCTGGAGGAAGGAAGTAGGCGAGAACTTGAAGCGCCTCCAATCGTTGCTCTTCGGTGCCGACCAATTCCTCGAGAAATCTGATTTCTCCTCCGCTCAGATCCTTGGGCTTCGTCTTATAGGTTTCCTCGATTCTCGCTCTATCACCGACGCTGATCGTGCTTTCATCGGTCCAATCCGCCGAGAAGTTGGCTCTAAGGTCGATTCAGCTTTGGAATCCCTTGTTTCAGATTCGGACCGGTACTTGAGCTTTTTCCTTATTTAGTATGTTTAATTCGAAGTATATTGATTTGAGCTTGCTGAGCTTAGTCGACTCTTGTGAACGTGGCTTGAATTTATGGGTATTGAAAGTCTCTTATCCATTTCACCAGTGAACTGTGAATGAAATGGAAAAACCTGGGTAACATTGAAATGTTACTCTTCAATGTATAAATGAATGTTACTCTTCTCCAATCTTTGGAATTCGTTCACTAGTTCCGAGCGCAGTTGTCGTCAATATTGGCTACACTTGAAATTTTTGGAGTACCCTTTTATGGTTTGTTTCTTGCTGTATCCAGGCAAGCGTTTGAACTCGCAAAAACAGCTCCAGGCCCTATTTTTGGCAGCAAAGGCGAATTTGATGTAGAAAAGATTAAGCAGTCAAAACACTTTCATTTTCATCTCAGTCAGTCTAACGGAAAGGGTGTAAAAGAGATGGTAATGCTCTTGTGAACAACTTCGTTTCTTGTATGATCTTGCTATTAGCGATGAGTTTGGAAATGCAGCCATGTTACCTATCCTTACTTCCTCTTTCCACTATGCTTTCTATAAGCAGTAGTACGACCTTTTAATTGAGAATCACTTACTAATTACTTTTTATACATGGCACTGAGATTTATTTTTTGCTCCAACATAGATAATGAACCTATGTGTTCTTGTTTCAGGAAGAGCGGTTGGATACACGTAAGTTTATTCCCAAAGCATCAAAGCCACTGATGCAAGCCAGACTGACATCATTGTATGGAAACAGCATGGCTAAACCAGATAATCAGCGCAGAACTTCCGTGAACAATCAAGACAGTGTCTCTGATGAATGTGTCATTGTCGAGAGAAGCCATGGAGTTGGTTTTGGAACAAAGCGAGCTCATGCAGAAATCAGCAGCCTCACAAATGATGGAGAAATGAAGGCAGATGGAGCTGCTAATGGATTTGTAACCGCCAAAACAAAACTGGTAGAAGGATCTTGGCCTATTCTTCTCTTAGAGAACTTTAACTCTTATGATTAAATGCTTTAATCTTTTTATGTGCCTGAATCTGTTTTCTGTGAATCAGCCTCTCAACTTTGCCGAGCCTAATCTTTCGAACTGTGATTTGTTACCTTTTGCATATGTTGACTAACGTCTCTCTTGGTTTATAAGTATGTATGTTCCTTATTCTGATTTTGTGTGCCGGCATCTCAACTTTGCAGAGCATAATCATTTGAACTGCCTTAGTTACCATTGGCAGATTTTGACTACTCTCTCTTGCTTTAGGAAATGGACGTAAGACAAAAACGAGGATCAGCCGGGTCACCGAATTTGTCTCTTTCTCCGCAGAGTGAAAAAAATGCTTTAGCTAAGGGATACGGTTCAAGGTCAGGCGGGTCTTTAAGACGTGGATACCGTGGTAATTTTGTTCCTCCCGTTAAATCTAATGGGAGTAATGTTGGAAACATGACGTCTCGTATTGGTGGAAAGGGTGACGATGCACTGGATGACTCAACCAGAACATGGTAAGTTGCGTAACTTCTTAAATTTGTGATTCAAGAAGCACATGCTCCTTTTGATATCATCAGCTTCTACAATTCATAAGCTTATTCTCTCTGTCTCTCTTGACACTACCTCTTGGGTTTTCACTTAGATAGGCTATACCTGTCTCTGACCTTCTCTAACTAGATTTCTAGAATAAACATTGCTTTTGTACTTCATTCATATAAAATCACTATGGGAAGTGATTCAACAATAGTATATGCATGCCAATAGGACTAGAAGATTAATTACATATGTGAAAGCTATCCTTGGTTGCTTGTTTATTGTGCTACTCTACTGAGGTTTAGTGTTTAGTTTCATATACACTTATCAGTTCAGATTCTGTGTATAAGCAAGGCCATCCTTGTAATATTGAGCTTCTATGCTCATCTGATGGCTAGGCCTTCATTATTTCTTAGTAGCCTTTAGTAGCCTTCTACGCCTGTAAGACTGAAAAGATCAATTAAAATTCTTTGGTAACCTGCATGTTCATTTATATGTGTTCCTGTTCTAGTTTGGAGATGCTCTGTGGTCCTGATGGTGAACTTCCCGAGAAGTTGAGAAACTTGGAACCTCGTCTTATAGAGCATGTCAGCAACGAGATTATGGACCAAGACCCCAATGTCCGCTGGGATGATATTGGTACAGTAAGATTATAAAAACGTGTTTTGCTGCAGTGCATATTATTATTCCACTTGCATCTGGAGTTTCTCATCATGAGTTATTGCTGTGCAGCTGGTCTGGAGCATGCTAAAAAGTGCGTAACTGAGATGGTCATTTGGCCATTGTTACGTCCTGACATTTTTAAAGGTTGTCGTTCGCCTGGGAAAGGACTTCTTCTCTTTGGTCCACCAGTAGGTACCCTTATCCTTTTCGACATTGAAGATGATATGTCACAGTCACTGTCTATGTTTCTTACTTCTGCATCTACTGCATTCCAGGGAACCGGTAAAACGATGATTGGAAAAGCTATAGCTGGAGAAGCAAAAGCAACTTTTTTCTATATTTCAGCCAGTTCATTGACAAGCAAGTGGGTTAGTTCTACATCTTTGCTTCCGTTCACAATGATATTTGTGAAATTTAGGTCAGTGATTTTGTTCCACTGCAGATTTAACATTCAAACGAGTGTAAATGCAGATTGGCGAAGGTGAAAAGCTAGTGAGGGCCCTTTTTGGAGTTGCAAGTTGCCGCCAGCCTGCAGTGATATTCGTAGATGAAATAGATTCTCTACTATCTCAGGTTTGTTATCATTTATGTTGATAAGCACTAAAACAAAGAGTGGTTCACTAAAGACAATTTGTGGCATGTTGTCGCATTTTTGGTTTCCTAATGTAACATTTGCTAAAAGAAACAAACTTTCACCTTTTGCCACAGCGTAAGTCAGATGGTGAACATGAATCTAGTAGAAGACTCAAGACACAATTCCTGATTGAAATGGAAGGTTTCGACAGCGGCAGCGAGCAAATTCTCCTAATAGGTAAAAATTGGAACAGGCACGTTTGAGTTTTGTGGGTTTTGTGAGACTACTTATGTTGTTAGTTGTTTTTGGTTGGTCAGGAGCAACAAATAGACCCCAAGAGCTCGATGAAGCAGCAAGAAGACGACTTACCAAGAGACTCTACATTCCTCTTCCTTCATCTGGTGAAGAATGATAAACACACTTTTTCATGTCATTCTCTGGTTTTGTTCGAAAAAAACTGCCCTTACATGGTTCTGTTTTTGTTATTGAAGAAGCAAGAGCATGGATTATACAGAATCTCCTACAGAAAGATGAGTTGTTTACACTGTCGGAAGATGATATGAACATCATATGCAACCTAACTGACGGTAAAATTATCATCAGGATTCAGAAACACGGTAGAAATGTTGGCGATTTGTGGAGTTTTGATCTTAAAAGTCCCAAGACTACAACCCCAAAAAGCCAAATACACATTTTTCAGCATAACCAAGCTAGCTTTTTTCTTTTTTAATTTTTTCACTGCAGGGTACTCGGGATCAGACATGAAGAACCTGGTGAAAGATGCGACTATGGGTCCATTAAGGGAAGCTCTCAAACGAGGCATAGAAATAACAAACCTGACGAAAGATGACATGCGCCTTGTGACTCTTCAGGTTAACACAAAATGAAGATTTTGATAAATTTAACATTTTTTGGGGTTAAATTTAAATTGATGTTATGTTAAAACTCTGTGAATACACATGTAGCTAAAAAAAAAAATGTTTCTATCTCTGTTTCATGAACTCGGTCATGATGCAGGATTTTAAAGACGCATTACAAGAAGTAAGGCCTTCGGTTTCTCAGAACGAACTCGGAATCTACGACAATTGGAACAATCAGTTTGGTAGTTTAAGCCTCTAAGATGGAGATTGGTGAGTTATACAATCTAATCATATATTATCACTGATCCTTTTGTTTTCTGGAATATACATTTGCGTTCATCTATCACATTTATAAGATATACAACAATGCCACTATACAAATACAAGAGTTTTTACAGTACCTGTTTAGACCTAAGAATCCAGTCTCTTTTTTCTTCTCTGCCCCTTCTGTGTTGTCCCTGTCGAAGAATTAAAGAGAAACCTTGAACGACCCACAAAAGCAAAAACTTAAAACTCAAATTCATATAGAAATTATTCTTTAGATATTCAAACATTTCTATGGAACTTACCTATACATGTTTGCTTCATTTTTTTTCCTTTCCGTATATTCTACAACACCACTAAACATTCTGCACCGTGCTAATTCGATTTGCTCGTTTCAGGAGACTCCTGTACTCAAGACTCCTTGACCATTCATCGATCTCACGTGCACGAAGAACCGGCAATGGATGGGATAATTGACTCGTCTGAGCATTTCTGTAAACAAGGGAAGTATGTAAACAAACAAGAAGTGATCAGAAGTTAGAATAATCAAAAATTTCACGGCCGCTTTTGTATAGTTTTGACTCTCTCACCTTATGTACCAGCCCAAGGGGCTTGAAGAAGCTTTGTCATATGAACGGGCTTGTTCTAGAAACGCATCAACATTTAGCTGATCAGCAATTGATGGACATCCTCCAGCTAACTTCATCAGAACGGATACAACAACCTCTTGGAAGCGCCATGAGGGTGATTATAAGAGGAAGGGAAAAACATCACTAGGCATTTTACGTCTAACTTGGAACATTGTGTTTTTTTAGTTTCGTTGATGGCTTTTAGAATTGGTACCTTTGGATCTTGGGCGACAAGAAGAGCTGCACGGTCACAAGTCAGCTCTGCTGAACGGAGCCAACGAAGTAACTGCTCTTCCAAGGTTCGAGCTATCATTTGCCCAAAAGCTACAAACAACAGAATTCAACTTAGCAGTGCAAATTGAAACTTCTGTTAATTCATTTCTCTCAGCCAACAAATTTTAGGAATGAAATCACTATAATTTTGTCAGACGAACACAGAACAGAAATTACAAGCGATCCACAACTGGAGAAGAGTGAAGCCACCTACCAGGAACTGTATAAGCCCCAAGAGTAAGAATATTTGCAAATGTGAGCCACACGCCATGATCACACTTCAGATGGCCTAGTTCGTGACCCAAGACAGCCTAATTTTGAGGTAAAAACTGTCAGAATTTGGTGAAATTAACTCTGTGACACTAGAGTCCTGATTGGTCAATATAAGCATCTATGGTTAGGCTCAAGAGTGTGGTTCCCAATCAAAAAGCATAGAACTTGTAATGCATAAAAATATTATGAACCTGTAGCTCCTCGCGAGTCAGAAGCTCGATCAGGCTGGTATGAACGACGATAAAAGGCTTTTTACCGCTTATTGCCAGTGTATATGCGTTTGGAACAGGGCTTTGACGGACATAGAGATCCGGAGCCTCTATATTCAAAATCTCAGCGGCCTCGATCAACAAAACGTGAAGATCAGAGAGCTGAGACAGCAAATACAACCAAGCATTATGTCTCATTGTTGATAAGCTAATAGACAATGTCCACAAGCCATTGTTCGAAAAAACTAACCTGATTCTTGGAGACAAGGACGGAAGTCCCAATGTTCTCAAGAAGCATGATCTGTTCCGTCATTGACCCTACAACATTCCCGGAGTCTCGATAAATCAAATATCTCATCAAAGCCTTTGTGCCAAGAAACAAGAAGAAAATTTCACCTAAAAGAGCTTTCCCGAATTCGTTCAACCCCGGAATGGCTCTAAGTAACAACGTGTTCTGCAGCAAAGACTTACATTCAGTTCAAGCGCTGAATCAAACTTTGGAATTCCATCAAGCAGCTTATCAGATAATTTCAAAAAAAGAAAGAAAAACCAATCATGCGAAGAACAAACACAAAGAAGAGACAATCTTCAAACAAATCGACTGTCATTAGGATTGTACAGAATAGAACACACAAGAGTGGTTTAGCAGAAACTCCATTCACAGTATCAAAGTTTGAATTCTATGGAGGAATTATCGCGAAATCGAAGTCCTAAGGTTTCCAATTACGATCACCCAGCTGATAAACGAACAAGTACTCATAGTATATATACAGGAGATTTTAAACACCTGCTTATCAAAAGGATGCCGGAAATCATCGGCATCGAGATCTTTGAACAACAGAGGAGGCACCGCTCTGCAAATCGGAACCCTAACCCTCAATCTTCCCACCTTCTCCGAACGGAAACCGATGGAGCTCAGTGAACGGCGACCAGAACTAAATCCCTCCGGTTGTCTGTATCCCAAACGACGAGACAATTCACCGCTCTGATGGTAACAGAGGAACAAGACCGGAGCTGAGACTGAGACAGCCATGAGAGTGAGAGTGAGAGTGAGAGTGAGAGAGAGAGAGCGAGAAGAAGCGACGGAGGTGCGTAGGTTAGCCGCGGTTGGCTTTCTATTCTACGACGTTTTGCTTTGCGAAGACGAAAAGAGGATAATATATTTTGGTCTCTGCGGTTTCGTTTCGGAGACGAAAAGCGTTTGCCGTCCACAACCGTAGTTTAATGGTGAGCATTTGACGCGCCTTCGTTTTCTCGTTGACCGTTAGCTTCCTCTCCCTCCCTCCTAAACGACGTCGTTTTTGTGTGACTGCCTTCACTCCTAGGTGGGCCTGGTCTTTGAATTATGGGCTTCTATTATAACACTTTCTTTTTCCCGGATTTCAATAAAACGTTGTCGTTTTATCATTTTGTGTAGCATCTGAGTCATTGCAATATAGTTCGGGAAAAATCCCCCGCTTTCAAAATTCGGTTATTAAAAGCACGAACTATCGGGTTGGCCATTTAAATTTTCAACTTTCGTTAACTTTGTTTTTAAATCATAAACTTTGTTTGACTGCTTTTAAATCACAAACTTTGTTTGATTCAGCCAAACTAGGCACGTTGTTAAGTCTCCATTCAGAATTTCTGTTAAACAGAAAATGACGTCGTTTTGTTTTAAAATTAAAATGGGAAAATGCCATTTAAATCCTCAACTTTCAAAATTAGGCGGCCACACGAACTTTCATTGACTCGGCCATTTAAATCCTCAACTGTCGTTGACTTAGCCAAAAAAAACACAGCGTTAAGTCCGTAAACATAATGGATAAACGGGGTTACAATTCCGTTAAAACTGAAGGTTAACTCATACGACGTCGTTTTAAAATATAATTTTGTTGACTCGGCCAAAAAGAGCACGACGTTAAATCCGTAAATGAAACGGATTAACGAGGTTACAATTCCGTTAAAACTCAAGGTTAACTCATACGACGTCGTTTTAAAATTCAAAAGTAAAACAAAAAAAAAACAAAGTTTTGGATGTTCTAACTCATGGAGAAACGTTCACGATGTTCTATGGAGAAACGTTGTTTTCAGGCCGAGCGAAGTCGTTTATTTGTGGATATATTTTTGTTAAATATGGGCTTCAACATTTTAAAGGCCCAAATTAAACAGCACGTAGTTTCTATCTCGCCGTCTACTTTCTTCTTCTTCTTGCGATACAGTTGGGTTTGCTGGAGATTCTGGAAAACTCCTCCATCATAATTGATTCCTGTTTTTGATCGACCGATCGATTCAAGCACATGTACGTATAAGATAATCATATTCGCTTCTTTCGAATCATTCTTATCTAAATATTCAATTTCCTCGTTTGATTTCTCGTTTTTCTTTCTTTTTGGTAATGGTGGCTTTGATTCTGATCAGGAAACACTCAGTGAATCGGCCTCCGACACCTGATGAAGGCTTGGCGGACGCTTTCGAGAAAGATGAGCTCACGCTTCGAGAAAGTATCAACCTCAAGGTTTCCGATTTTCTTCTGCGAAATCGCTTTTTATTTTGGATCAACCACTGTTTTGGATTTTTGATGAAAAGTTTTTGAAAATTCATTGGCTAGTTGGTGGAGAGCGGAGAGAAAGAGAATCTGATGGAGCTCGTGAGAGATAGATTGGTGGAGTGTGGTTGGAAAGATGAGATGAGAATTGCTTGCAGGTTCTTCA
This sequence comes from Eutrema heterophyllum, assembly GCA_002933915.1. Taxonomy (NCBI): domain Eukaryota; kingdom Viridiplantae; phylum Streptophyta; class Magnoliopsida; order Brassicales; family Brassicaceae; genus Eutrema; species Eutrema heterophyllum. The sequence continues at coordinate 521,968 of PKMM01040214.1, forward strand.
TCTTGTTTTTTTTTTAACAATTGACCTAAATTACGCATTCGTTTGTTTGAAGATAAGATCAAATCTTTAAAGTTGGTAGTTGTTGTTGGTGGATGATTAAAGTTTGAGCAAAACGCTTCAAAGAAACGTCAAAATTCCTTTGACTTTAGGTTTAGCATACTTCTCCAGGAAAATGCTTATGATTGGTTTTAAGAGTTTTGAAATTAGTTGTTGTTGTTGGTGAAAAGTAAAGAAATTAACTTTTCGTTTGTTCTGATAAATGAATTTAATTAACAAGTGAACTATCTTTGTTTGGGTATTGTGGTTTTAGCTACATTTGAAGCTCTCTTTTCGACTGCAGGGAGCATGTAAAGAAGAAAGGGAGAAAAGATGTTACAGTCGATGAACTAATACGAGTGATCACTCCAAAAGGCAGAGGTAAAAAGATAACGAACCCTTTTTAGATGAAACCGGGACACAGAAACCAGTTTCTATATCCGATTATTAGTTATTATAAAGCTCGGCTTTGTTTCGATGGATCTTCTTCGTGTATGTGCAGCTTCAGTACCAGATTCTGTCAAGGAAGAGCTGTTGAATAGAATTCAGAACTTTATTGTATCAGCTGCTCCTTAATGTTGTCTGACCATTTTTCTCTCTATGGTGGTGGTTTCTTCTTGTAGCCAACACTAACCAGAGCGAAACCATAGATTTTGTCAATGTATCATCTTTGCTGTTGTAGAATTGACTTTCCTACTTCAACTCCTATATGTATCAAATGAAACGATGCATCCTCAAGAAAATGTTGTCTCAATAATGGCTTTTCTTTATCAATCGTTCTATAAAAGGGAAAAAAGCTTAAAAATAAACAAACTCAATATAATTTGGACGTTTAATGTACGAACTATTTTGGCACCCATAAAAATACATAGACTAACGCTGGCACCCATTTTAATACTCCAACTTTTAAAATTTGTTAGTTTAACACCGATTCTGTCAGCCCCGTTAATCCGTCTCACGGATGTTAGAAAACTCCGTTTAAACTAAAAAAACGTGGATTTATTACGTGTGAAAAGATCACTCATGTCCTTGGCTTATTTTTCCCAAATTCATTTATCTTAAATCGATCTAAACCTAAATCAAATTCTATTTTTTCTTTCACTCTCTCTCTCGAACAATCTCTCTCTCAACACAGGAAAATCGAAGATGGATCGGAGCCAAAATTCAGGGTCAGATACCAACTCATTCACCCAGAGCTTCATCGATGGTCCTTTATGTCACTGCAGTAAAGCTATTGTTCTTTCAAAAGCGTGGACTGATGAAAATCCGGGAATAAGGTTTTTCAAGTGTGATGTTTATGGGTTCTTCACTTGGGCAGATAAAGAAAAGCAAAAAGGGTGGCAGAAGGTGAGTTTATTGGAAGCTCGAGATCAGATCCGTCGTCTAAAAGAAGAAATCAAGGAGCTGAGAGCAGTGAATCAACAAAGAAGAAATAAAGGAGTTGAGAGCAGTGAATCAACAATTGATTCAGCCATGGTGAAGTTGGATTCATGGAAGAAACACGAAGAAGAGAAGAAGAAGCTTGAATACGAAGCTATGGCATCGAAAGACAGGGAAAAATTGCTCTGCCAATTCATTGTTCTCTCGTGGGGAGGATTCATTGTGGTCACGGCCATGATCCTTAAAATGGTGAAGAATTAGTATTGTGTTTGATGGTTAGGAGAACTTTTTTTGTTAGTTTGGTTAGTGTTTTCAAGGTTGTTCTTCTTGGCTTTTAGAACTTTTTTTATTACGTTGGTTTGTTTTAAGACATAAATGTTTGTGTTTGGTTGGTATCTTCTTGTAATGGTTAGTGTTTTGTTTAATGTTTAATGTTAATGTTTTTGACAAAGTTTTGTTGACAAAATAGAAGCAAAAACACAGAATCTAACTTGCATAAAGCAAATGCATAAATGCCATAAAACATCATACAAGTTCCAAGTTCCAAAAGCCGGGGGGAAAACATCATACAAGTTCCAAAAACACAGACATAGAGGTTTTCCCAAAACACACAAAATAGAGATCATCCTAACATATGTAAGAAACGTTCCTAAGGGTTTTGAGGAGTTGCTTGTGAAGGATGTGCTTGAGGAGGAGGTTGTTGTGGAGGAGGACCACTGATATCAACTGCCCTATATCTCCAAGCGTCGAAAACTTGACCTGTAAATCTAGAAATGAAACATCCATATCCTCTAGGAATAACATGTTCACCACGAGCACGTCCTTCACCACGGCTTCCACTCCCACGGCCTCGACATCTTCCACGCCCACGACCTTGAGAAGTTGATGCATGTGGAGCAGTTGAAGGATGTTGATCAGAAGAAAGCTGTGTAGAAGTTGAAGCACCTGGATTTGATTGGCTTTGAGCTTTCCTCCTCTTAGGTGCATTTTCGATGCTCCATGGATCATCCACCGTCTGTAGAACCAACAAACCAACCATTTACAATACAAAAAAGACATGTAAACCATCCATGTGCTCTTAACAATACAAAAAGATATAAGACAAGAAGTGATATAGACGTACCGGAGTCTTTCGAGGTCTTCCCCTTTTCCTTTTAGGGCCTCTTTCAACCGCATGTGCTCTATTACAAGTGCCTATGTTATGACCAGCCTGCTTACAGTTGCTACAAGTTATGGTCCTTCATCCCCTTGTCACTTTTTATAGGATTTGTTGATGACTCATGTGTCTCTTTTATCCTATCATAATTTATGGGACGCCATGGCATTCTCCTTTTCTCAGGGATTTGAATAGGATCTTTTCCCGTCTTCTCTCACATCCTATCTCTATTTATGGGTTTTATATTAGCTTTGTAAGTTTCTTGCCACTTGGATGTCAGATAGTAGGAATCCACATATCTGAAACAGATTAGAAATAGAGTTAGATTATACAAATATTGAGAATCTTAAACACAAAAGTCTTTAATGACACTCACTCTTCTGGATCACGGTTATGTTCAGTGATGACATAAATTGCATGACGACAAGGTATTCCTGTGATATCCCACTGGTTACAAGCACAATGCTTGTTTGGCAGACACACCTCGTAGCTTTGATCATGCTCTAGTACCTCATACACGTTTTGACTGCTTGTAATAACTGAGCAAAACTTACTGTCCCTGCGGTTTTTCTCAAAGATCTCCATAACGTTAGGTGGAAACTTAGTGGCACACTTCTCTGTCTTCTCACGCCTCCGAGATATACGTTTCATTGTTAGCCTCTTAATCTCCTCAAGCATGTTAATAAGTGGCAACTTACGGGTTTCTTTGATTGTTCTGTTGTAACTCTCTGACAAATTGTTGCAAACATCCTCACACCTTGCATGATGACTGAACCAAGCCCTACACCAAGTCTTTGGTTCTGTTTTCATTAGGTTTTCATGTGCAACTTCATCAAATTTCTTCAAAGCTTCCATGTTGTACGTATAATCACCAACATATCAGCTATATGCAATTGCCCAAAAGTAATCCTCATACTCATATAGGCCGTAAACCTTCTTCTAATTCGCAAATATGTGTCGAGCACAATGCCTATGTTCTGCATTTGGGAGGAGATCAGCAACAACATTGATCAAACCCTTCTGTTTGTCTGAAATAACTGTGAATCCATTTCCTAACTCCAACCCCAAATCAGTCTTAAGCTTGTCAACAAACCATGCCCATGAATCATTATCCTCCACTCTCACAATAGCCCAAGCTATGGGGAAAATTCTGTTATCTGCGTCCCTTCCAACCGCAGCCAAGATCCCCACTTTCAGATTGTATCTCATCATTATCTCGTCTTTTATGTCTATCCACTTTAAACCAAGTCTTCTCCTTACTTCATCCTTGTATAACTTTCCAATAATTCCTTGTTTCAGCATCCGAGCTTTGCTACTCTTCATATGGTTATGTGCATCCACATAGGTTTTCACCATCCATTTCTTTTTTGGCCTCTCAACTGAGCAATAGATCTTCCAAGGACATTTCTCCTTTGTACACACTGCCGCCAACTTATTCTTCTCCCACCTACACTGCTTGATATCATAGTTGGTTTTTAAGACATACCTCAGTAGCTGGTCTTTAAACTATTCACCAGTCTTGAAAGTCTGCATTAACCACATGTATGGTTCTTTCTCATTACTGTATGCAGTTCTCGACATCTCTGTTTCCTTTCTACTGAAATCTTCCCATTCATCATCAACAACATATTCCGGTCTATCAGCATCCCTACATTGTCTCTCCATTTCATCTTCATCATCAACCAAAGTCTCATGCCCATCATGACTAACAGGTTCACCAACATCCTCATTACCTTCACCAATCACTTCACCATCACCACCCTCCTCATTAAGACGAATTTCTTCAAAAAAATTCTGAAACCTTGGATCATCTCCTCCTTCTTGCACTGTTTCTTCTTCTTGTTCATCTACATTCTCTCTCGCACATTTTTCTTTGTCTTTCTCACCATTCTCAGGTTCTGTCTCAACCTCAGCAGCAACTGTCTCAACCTCACCTTGTCTCTCAGCATGTTCTGTCTCAACCTCACCTTGTCTCTCAGCAGGTTCTTTTTCAACCGCAGCATGTTCTGAACTCCTTCCTCTGTCTCATCCCTTTGAGGAAGTACAACTTGCTCAAGGAACAAATCAATTTCTCCTCCTTTCATACCTTCAGCACACATTTCCATTATCTCTGCATCAGAACTGAGATGGAAGATAGCCCTACATGATTCCATTTGTGCGTGTGGACGCTTATACCAAACTTGTTCCACAACACCGCCTCCTAAGCCATGCTTTTCACAAAATTCATCAAAGATACTCCAAGTCATATAATCTGGATCGACAACTAAGTCTTTCTTCACATATCCTCCCTTATATGTCCACTTAGAATCCTTCACATACATAAGTCCTCCATAATACAGATTCACTTTCATAATGTCACTGCATTATCGAAGAAAAAAACAAATATACTTAAATCCCAAACCAAATCGAACCAAATATTGATATCTAACCTAACTACAGAATCGAAACAGTCAACAATTTTAGAGACCACGGCATCAAAATTTCGATTCCATACCTCATCCTCCCCGACTCGCGATTCCGTTTCGCCTCTTCAGCTCTTCGATTCCTTCTAGAGTGTCTATATCATTTCGTGTGGAGTGGGAATTCGAGAGACAAGGTCGATTTGGAGAAAATCGATTACGGCTCGTGATTTGGGGAAACGATTTGGGGAAAATCGAGTAGGGCTCGTTCTTTAGTTTGATTTAGGGTTTAGATCGATTTGGAGATAATTGAATTTGGGAAAAATAAGCCGAAGACATGAGTGATCTTTTCACATGTAATAAATCCACGCTTTTTTTAGTCTAAACGGAGTTTTCTAACATCCGTGAGACGGATTAACGAATTTTGAAAGTTGGAGTATTAAAATGGGTGCTAACGTTAATCTATATATTTTTATTGCCAAAATAGTTCGTGTATTAAACGTTCAAATTATATTGAATTTATATATTTTTAAGCTTTTCTCCCTCTATACAATGTATAAGTGTAAAAGTTCACAGAAGCAGTAATTTTGTGCTAAACAAAACTAATTTTACTTTCAAATATCATTTACGATACTCCTACTTTTAATTTTGATTCACATTGTTTTCGAAAAACATTAAAGATTTTTTGGAATGTTTGTTTTCCTCGATATGTTGGGTTTTATAATCAGTAAAACACATTATTTACTATGCAGAAGAACCAAACAAGAAACTACCAAGTTTAGATGGTAACTCAGATGCTTAAAAAGTTAAACTTGTCATTTAGGACATTTTTTTCACCTACACAAGCAAACACAAACAGTAGCTCATATCATTTTTTTTTTTGGGTTCTGTTTAATCTCTCTTTCTCTCTACATATTCTTCTACATAAATCTTTGTTTCAAAAGAGTATCGAATCTCTCACAAACTCAGACACACTCGCACATTAGACACAACACGAACGAGAGTAGTCGCTTATTCGGCAGAGCCTCTTCACCCTTTTGCTTGCCTTAAGACACACACACTCGTCTCTTCTTAGTAAACTAAATCCCAAAAGCTTACGCTCTTATGGTATTATATATTTATATATAAAGATAGATTTCAGACAAAACCTCCCCTTCCTTTGCAACGTGGCATTGCAAGGTCGATCGGCTTATGGAGAACCAGCTTGTTCGCAGAGATCTAGCAGATCCAATGTCTGCAACAAACATCATAGTTAACACATAATCAGATTACAGAACAGTCCATAAAAAAGTTCACCATGTGAAGGTTCTCTAGTTAAATCCAAACTCAAAATCCATGGATAATAAAGTTTAAACTTAGCCGGTAGCTGTCAATTTCACAAGTTGAAAGACAAATTAGAGTTTTGGTCTTGAACAAGTCTAAGATGGTCCTTTCAAATTGGATATGGTTTTTAATATATGATGTACTTTCATGAGACCATTCAAGCATTTTTTATTCACTTATGTTTCTTGTTTCTCATATTCACCAGACGTATATGGGCACGCACCTCGGGAACAGAAAGCTCAAGGCGGAATTTTGGACCATCATAGTGGTGAAGAACAGGCCTGAACGAATCCTCTTCCAAGGCTTTGCAGATTTTCCTCACTCTGATTCTTACCTGTTAAGATTCAAGAGAAAGAAGCCGAATTGGCACAAGATATCAAGATGAAGAATAAAGGATGAAAATCAGTGTGACTGTAAGTTTCACCTGAGCCGGAAATCTTGACTCTCCTTTGCACTTTTTGTCTTCCCAAGCAGTTGCATCAATATTAGTACCTCCAAAAGTTGTGGCCTAAACCAGGAATATTGTCATGGAATAAAAGGAAAATCAAATTTTTAGTGAAGGGTAATGCCAAAATGAGATAACAGAAGAAGAAGCACGAGAACAAACCTCGAAGATACCATGCAGCTGGTGAGTGGTGTAATTGTAAAGAAACAAAGGCAACCCAGGTGTTATCGCCCGAACAGAGTCTCTGTATCTTGGAGGTAAACCTGACAAATAACACAAGATTTATATGAAATGCATAGGGGAATCAGATTTAAGCCAAGCAAATATTATTTAGTTACATTCTGAATTTCAGTAAAAGACTGAGAAAGCGGATTGGAAATTACCAAAGAGGTGACGTTTCAAGTCTTCCTGCATGGTATCGTTGTTGCAAACAAAGATGTAGCCACCGAGTACTTCATTCCTAGGCAATGTCTCCGAAGCAGGCAGGGTTTTAAATCTCTTGTCAACAGCCAAATTCATATTTGCATTATCATTGTTGTTGTGTTTGTTGTTGCTCAGCTCTTTGTTAGTAACAATATTGCCACTATACTTGTTAACTTTGGGGTTGCCTGCACTTTTGAAGTCATTCTTCTGGAAAACGTTATTCATATTGTAACCATTGCTCTGCGTCGAAGTTTTGCCCATGCCTTCCACATATTTGCCACCCAAATTCAACATGTTGAAGTTAAGGTTGTTCTCCTGGAAACTAAATTCGTCGCTTGGGCTGAACTCAGTGTAACCTTTGGAGAGATCAAGGTTGTTCGTCCGTTCCCCTTTGGTTCTAGTTTGCTCGGCCAGTTTTGTTGCGACTGTGGACCATTTGTGATCCTCTGATGCTCTAGACTGACCTCGGAGCTCATCACCCAACTGCCAGAAGCTGTCCATAGTTCTCAATCTAGCAGAAACAAAACAAACACAGATTTTGTTACCTCATTGCAGACAATTTACAAAGAATGAAAGCACAACCGCAAAGGAAGAACATTCAACTGCAGATGCTGGGTTGGGTGGTCGTGTAAGCAGAGTACATGAACTGGTCTACAAATCAACACTATATAATAGCTTCTTTCACACATTTACCATTTAGGTAAATCCATATCACCCGTTCTCGAAATAGCTTCGAAAACATACAAAATCACATCGACCATGGTCGAGAAGATGAATAAACACCGAAGTTTTCTCTCTTCCTTTTGATCATTTCACAGGCAAAAACAACCAAATCGAAGCTACCCCCAAACCAAAACAGAAGCTCCTCAACCGAGGAAATCTAAACACACGCATCAGCTAAACAAGAATCGCTAACCCTAGTCATCCAATGAACACGCAAACTTCCGTCAAATTTCAATTGAGCTCCCAAATTGATCAATTTTCAAAACACGATGAAACTAAACTCCTGTGCTAAGAAAACCAAAGCTACTGATCGGCAAAAACCCAGAGATTTTGGAAGAGGATCTTAACGGATACACATCAAAAAATCGGAAAGAAAGAAAGAAAATTAAAGAAGAAGCAACACTAGATTTAGGGATTATACATAGAAACCGAGAGAGATAGAAAGAGAGAACAGACCTTTTGCTTCGCTTCCTCGAAATCCGCCGGACGTGAGGATGAGAAACCGAAGAAGGAAACACGTCAGAGAATTGAGAGAAGAAATGGTCCTGAATGGTGGTGGATCTGTAGATTTATCAGACTTACTCACCCAAATAGCCCCTCCTTTTCTCCACTAATTACGTTCTTTACCATTGTCGTATAAACCACGCGTCATCGCCTCAGTAGCTTTCAAGTTTGAAAGTTTGGATCGAGTTTCAACTAAAGCTGACTCTTTCTCGACCGTCCGATTCAGTTGACAAAAATTTTAAAAAATATCTAGGAAACTACAAACAGCATTTTATTTTATATTATTTTTCTTATCAAAAATAGATATTTTGTCTGTACGAAATTTTTGTTTTTTTGACAACGTCACTTATGCGGCAGATGGTGGTGAATAAAAAGAATAAAAATGAGTTGAAAAAAATGAGTGGAATTAGAATTTATTTCACTAATTTTTTTCCTTTTTTTCTGAATAGAAATAAAATTGAGTGTAACATTGGTTTTTCCACTCTTTATGTAGATCCCACAAAGTTTTCATCCAACAAATTAAAATCTGTAAATAGTCTATTTTTTTATGAAACCAGCGTAATTAGCAATTACGTTCAGATTTTTTCCTCTATAATTTACTATTCCTTATGTTTCACAAAAAAATTCATTTTGATACATTTCACACATATTAAAAAATTATTAAAAGTTCAATATTCCATTTATTAATACACTAAACAATTTTTGCACTCTTTAATAAATACACTAAAACAATAAAGTTAAAATTGGATTTTTGTTCAAAATTATGCATTGAAAACATAAAACGACACTCTTTGTGAAACAAAAATAAAACCTTAAATTGACTCTTTTGTGAAACAGAGGAAATACTAGTTAGCTGGGTTTAAAATAGCGAGTGCTTTGGTCACTATAGCGCTCAAAGCGACAAAGCGAAGGGATCATCGCCTCAGTACATAGTAGTGAAGCAATATACATATAGCGATCGCTTTAACCACTTTTCTGCGCTATTGCGGTGAAGCAAGGAGCGACGACTCGATTGCTTTTTGTTTTGATCGATAATACGAGTTGTTTTTGAGAAGTCTAAAGTTATGTACATTATAAATTATATTAATGTGGCATTATTTGAATTTATAACCGTGTTTTTTAACGTAGAAAACCCTAGCAAAGACTTTCTAACCTTACATCTTCCTTGTTAAGCCGTTTTCTAACCTAGACTAAAGGTAATGATGATGATATAGATTTTTAGTGTTTTAAGCTATCTAGGAATAATTTAAAACAATTGTGTTTGCTTTTCTCTTTGTTTTCTTTTTTATGATTTGGATTGGTATTTTGGTATTTTTTTTTAAAAAAATTGCAATATTCTAAGACTTATATCATATTTATATCATACGTATGAAAAAGAAAAAGAAAACACGTAAAGCGATCCATAGCGATCGTTATAGCGCTAAGCGCTAAGCGAGCCTCTTGTCGCTTTAGAGCGTTTTACGCAATTTAAAACTCAGCTAGTTAGTACTCATTTGGTTTCATAATAAGTATCGTTTAAAGATTTTTTTTTTATATAATAAGTGTCATTTTAGATTTTTAATGCAAATTTTGTTACAAAATAGTTAATTTAACTTTAGTTCTAATGAAGAATTTCAAGAGTCATCATGCATTTTAAAGGTATAATTTAAAATTTAATATGTTTTGTTAATTTGTATGCAAAATGTTAAAATGATACTTGAAACAAAAATTTAGTGCTTTTACTGTTTTACATCAAGTCTCAAGTTCAATTACCATATAATACAAATATTGTCGATTAATAAGAGCAACTTTATCGAGGATTCAACATATTGTAAATAAAAATAATTTGTTGTGGAATACTATGTTAAACATAAAAAATTTCATCCTGAACATGGTATATATAAAATATTATATCGTAGATATTAATACTACATATAAAACTATCCATTGTGGAATACTTCTGGATGTATTTTAAAGTGTTACAGACTTACAGGAACCGTCATCTATAGTAGGATAAAACAAAAAATGGTAATGTATATCTTCGAATTATGACGCAATGGTGTACTAAGAGCGTCCGCATCGGTGAACTATAGTCGGTTCTTAACAAAAAAAAAAATTGAAAAATGCAATTTTAAAGGAAAAAGGCGTTGAACCGTCTCTGTGGTGAGACGCGTGAGACGGTTCTACCGGCCACGTGTCATCACCTCACTGGACCGTTCAACGCAAGAGTTTAATGTAAAAAAAAAATCATTTTTCAGTTTCTTCTTTTCTTCTCTCCTCTTTTCGACGAAGCGATTTCATCGCCGGTGAATCGATCGTTGATGGCTCTTCTTCTCTCTTCAATCTTCTTCCTAATTGATCCACTCTCTTCTCCCTCTTCTCTCTCTACTATTTCTCTTCTGTCTTTGGCGATTACCCTTCTCTGTCTCTTCTCGTGCTGGTTTGTTTCGCCGGCGATTCGAACGGGATTCACCTTCTCCTCTGTCTCATCTTGTTCCTCACCGACCCCTTCTCCTCTCTCTATATTGTTCCTCATCGATCCGTTCATGATTTGGCTTTAAATCCGTTCATAATTTGGGGAATTTCTATAGTAGAAGTCTAAACTTGGCTTTAGAACATTGTGGGTTTGTAAATGTAGCGTAATTTTGCTGGAATTTGAAACATTTTTTGAATTTGAATCTCTGTTGTTTTTGATATTTGGATTTAGCCCATTTGTGATTTTGTGGTGTTGATGAGATTCTTATTTCAATTTTTGCACAGATACTAAGTTTAGATTGATTACATGCAGAGAAGTGGATGATCTAAATCAATTATTGGCGTGCGATTCTACAGTATGTGCAAATGAATCTGTATTGGCGTGTGATTCTACAAATCTCTTCTAAGGTATTCCTAATTCTGATCTCAAAATGGTAGTAATTTATTAGTGTGTGATTCTAGTTGACTGATTAGTTATATGTTCCATCTCAAACTGATTGTAACATGGTAGAGTATCCGAATTCATTTAGGTTAGTATTTTGTGAAGTATATTTGTGTATGTTCTGAAATCACATTATCTAAAACTTGTAAAAGGATGAAACTTCAATTAGTTAACTCATTTAAAAGACTACTGCCTAAAACTGAAACTTGTCTTAATGGTGATGAGACTTCTAACCTAAAACTGAAACTTGTCTTAAAGATATAATGGTCTCTTTAAGTCGAACTTAAATGTTAGTTGGTATAACTACAACTTAAAAACTTAAGTCACTTGATCTACCTACAACTTAAAAACTTAAGTCACATGATCTAACCTTTAAACATGAACTAACGCAAGTACTAAAATTGTAACTACAACTTTAAATCTTTAAAATGTAACCTACAAGTTTAAAAATTGAAAGCAGTGATTGATACTTCTTGTTGGTGATACCTAACCCCAATTAAATCACATTAATGGCAGTGAGTTGGTCTATATAATGACCAAGTTTATCTCCTAACTAAAACTGTAAACTATAGAAAATATGGGTTCTAGTGATCACGTTAGTTCTTCCCAATCTTTTATTGACCTCTTGTACAACCAACAAGATCTTAATCATCAAACACTTTCCCTTCAAACCTTAACTGATTCACCTAGAGAAACAAGGCATAGATGGAGCCTTCCCGAAGAAAAGGTCCTTGTTAGTGCTTGGTTAAACACTAGCAAGGATTCTGTCATTGGTAATGAGCAGAAAGGGGGGACGTTTTGGAATAGAGTTGCAGCTTATTATGCTGCATCTTCTTCGGTAGCAAACCTCTCAATTAGAGAAAGCAACCACTGTAAGCAAAAGTGGTCTAAGATTAATGAGTCTGTCAGTAAGTTTGCAGGTTGTTACGACTACGCATCACGCAAACATAGGTATGGGGAAACAGAGGATGATGTGCTAGAGCTGGCATACAAGTTGTACTATCAAGATCAGAGAGTCAAGTTCAATCTTGAGCATGCTTGGAGACTGCTCAAGAATGATCAAAAGTGGTGCAGTTTGGTTTCTTTAAAAACCAATCAAAACAGCAAAAGAAGTAAGGGAGCAGAGGGTTTAGCTTGCAACACAAGTACTCAGGTAGAAGATGAACCAATAGTGAGGCCAATGGGTGTTAAAGCAGCTAAGGCGAAAGGGAAGAAGAGGGTTAAGGCAGAGGAGAGTGATGGCAGTAGTGTGAAGGAGTTTGAGCAAATGTGGGCTATTAAGGAGAAGGATATGGCAATCAAGGAGAGAATTTCTAAGCAGAAGATTCTAGACAGTCTAATTCTCAAGGAAAAGCTAACTGATAATGAAATTATCCTCAAGGACAAGCTAATCTTCGACATGTTCTCATGAACAAGTAAGTCTCTCCATATTTTTTACTTTTATTAACACTCTTTAGTCATTGCTTTTATTAACACTCTGTGACTATTCTTTTTTTCATGTGCAGGATAGTAGTTTGTGTGAAGGGAGCACATTTCTGTGTGTGTATGTGTCGGCTAATATGGAGTTATGATATGTACTTGAAGTTGTGATTTGTAGTTGAAGTAATGGTAGGTAGTTGGAGTTATTATGTGTTGTTGTGTCGGTTTTTTATATAATGTTTCACTTCTTCTTGTTAGGAATCAGTTCTTGTATTTCACTTCTTGAAACCAAAAAACCATTCCAAGATCAATAAACCATTCCAAAACCAAGAAACCAAGAATCCAAGAAACCATTCCAAAACCAAGTAACTTGATTTAACTTCTATTTCAATAAACATTCTACTTGTATTTAACTTCTATTTCACTTCTAATCCACTTCTATTTCACTTGATTGAATTTGCAAATCTCTTCTAAATTATAATCATTTCAAATCTTTTTACTTTATTATAAACTCTTTCTATAGTTTTAAGTGCATTTAAAATATAAGAAATAAATAATTCATCGTATGTTTTGTATGCTACATATATAACTTATGGGTTTACAATGTTACGGCTTAATAGTACTAGTCGTAAATGGATTTAGTTTTTCTTTCTGAGATTTTATATATTTTCACATTCATTGTATATAAAGAACTACGTTGCACGGAAACTCTGATCTGATGGCGTTTCACGTTTCGAAACGTTTCGGAATCGGAAACGCGTCGGAAACGCGTTGGAAACGCCCGGAAACGCGTTTCCGGAAATTGTCTGTTTGGAATCGTGTGGGAAACGGACGTTTCGGTTTTGGAAACGTGACATACCACATATTGGAAACGTGGGAGATATTTTTTATTATACTAACTTAAAAGCCCAATTAGTAATTACTGTAAGTTAAATTAAAAGACGGTTCATGTAACCTGCGCTCTTCTCCTGCTCTGTTGTTAACATATCGTCGTAAGTCGTAACCCTAGAAAAAAAATCACGAGAAGAAGATTACGAATTGAAGACTTAAACTTGAAGTCATAAGAAGGTATTTTGTTTATCATATTCGAGTCGATTTGTATATTGCAATTTGAGTTTCGATTATATATTATTGTGTCTTCAAGTCGATTTTGTCTTCTCCTTTCAATTTAGATTCAGTTATAGATTATTCTTTTCCAATTAAAGGCAAGTGATTAAGATTGAACTTAAGAGTTAAGAATTAAGATTGACGGGATATAGTGATTCGGTGAATATTATATAGTTACAGTTTTATAAAACGTAAGGATGCTCTTCCATGAGAACAAGTGTGAAAATATTTATATATTGGTTAGTGGCTTAGTGCTTCTTAGTTCTTTATTCTTTAAGCCCTACTGAATTTCTTTATTCTTCGTGTCTCACCGAAGCTATCTTGCCAATTGTCACATGTCTCACCGAAGCTATATGTCTTGCCAATTGCCACATCCTTGTTGTGTTAATAAAATTGATTTATACATTGATTATTGCTTCCATGTGTATGATGTTGGTTTACTTTAACATAACATTTGTTTTCCAGAGATATGAGGGCATCTAATATATCTCAAGATCATCATGTCGGAGACAGAGATGATACAGAAGATGTAACCAATGTGGATGATAAGGCACCTTTGTGGATTTATGTGAAAAAAATTGAGAAGCTAGTAGGTGGAGGATCATGGAGGTTTGAATGCAAGTTTTGCAAAACCACATATTCTGGTTCTTATAGCAGAGTCACGAGTCATTTGGTAAGAGATGGGGCGAAGGGAATTAAAGAGTGTTCGAAGGTTACTCCTCAACAAAGACAGAACATGAGAAACTTGGTTGATGAGTGTAAGAAGAAGATAACAAGTGCAGCTTCTAGAACAGTGCCACTGCCGTCGTCGACAAGAGAAGCATCAAGTTCTTCTCTTGATTATGACATGAGTTATAGAGTACCGAATGCAAGTGGATCTGATCCAAAGAAGAGAAAAGGAATGGATACACCTTTGGGGAAAGCGTTTAATAATGAGGCTAGAGAGCAATGTGATGGTGAGATAGCTAGATTGTTCTACACAAGTGGTTTATCTTTTAATGTTGCCAGAAATCCCCATTACCGCAATTCATATGTGCGAGCATCAAATATTCCAGGATATATTCCCCCTGGGTATAATGCACTGAGGACAGGACTTCTTAAAAAGGAAAGGAAGAACCTTGAGATGCACTTGCAGCCTTTGAAAGATTCATGGAAACAAAAAGGAGTTAGTATATGTAGTGACGGTTGGTCGGATCCACAACGAAGGCCAATACTTAACTTGATAGCTGCAAATGAGAGTGGTCCTATGATGATAAAAGCGATCAATACTGAAGGTGAAATGAAAACTGGAGAGAGGATTGCAGAGCTGATCATAGAATGTATAAAGGAGGTTGGGCATGAAAATGTGGTTCAAATAGTCACTGACAATGCTTCAAATTGTGTAAAAGCTGGTGCACTTATTTCTGCTAAGTATCCTACCATCTTCTGGACACCATGTGTGGTTCATACTCTAAACCTTGCTCTGAAGAACATATGTGCACCACTACTAACGACAAGAAACAATGATGATGTATACAATGCTTGTGGCTGGATCAAAACTCTCAGCGATGATGTGACTTGGATCAAGAATTTTATTATGAATCATGGAATGAGACTTGTGATGTTCACTGAACATTGTGATCTTAAGCTTCTTACAATTGCTTCTACCAGGTTTGTTTGCTTTTTTTTTTCTCTCTTTTTGTTAAATCTTACTTATTTTCTTATGTTTAAAATATAATAGTACTATAATTATTTTAACAGATTTGCCTCATCGGTAGTGATGTTCAAAAGATTCGTGAAAGTAAAAGCCGGGTTGCAACAGATGGTGGTCAGTCCTAAATGGGATGATTACAAAGAAGACAATGTAACAAGAGGAGCTGCGGCTGCAGTGAAACAAAAGATATTAAATGAGAAGTTTTGGGATGATCTTGAATATGCTCTGTCTTTCACTTTGCCTATGTATGGTGTGATTAGAGCTGCTGATACTGATAGGCCTTCTCTTCATTTAGCCTATGAATGGTGGGAAAGCATGATTCAAAATGTGAAGAAGGCTATTTTTAGAAAAGAAAACAAACAACCTCATGAGGAATCAGTTTTTTGGAATGCTGTGAATTCTGTTTTGATATCACGTTGGAGTAAGAGTACTACTCCTCTCCATTGCATGGCACATTCCTTAAACCCCAAGTAAGTTTATAACATATTATATTCTTACTCTATTTATTGTTTTAGAGCAATTAACGTATAAATTAAATTCTTGGTTATACTAGTAGCGAATTAACATTATTGTATATCTTTGTTGCTTGTAGATATTACAGTTCAGAGTGGCTTGGAGAAGAAAACAATAGAAAAGCTCCACATCAAGATTTAGAGATTACTAGAGAAAGAAAAACATGCATTATGAAGTATTTTACGGATCCGGACGAAAGGAGAGCTCTCAATGTTGAGTATTCTAATTTCTCTTTATGCTTGGAGGATTTTGGTAGTGTTGATGCTATGCATGATAGGTCCATCCTAGAGCCTCTCAAATGGTGGGCAGTTCATGGAGCTTTAGCACCACAACTTCAAGCCTTAGCCTTTAAGTTGCTTGGACAACCTTCTTCATCTTCATGTTGTGAAAGGAATTGGAGTACTTACAAGTTTATACATTCTGCAACAAGGAACAAGATTGTTCCACAAAGAGCAGAAGATTTGGTATTTGTGCATACCAATCTTCGTCTTTTATCTAGGAGAAGCCAATCTTACAAAGAAGGCCCAAATCATATGTGGGATGTTGGAGGTGATAAATTTGATTCACTAGATGACATTAATCTTGGGATACTCCAGTTTAAAGATCTTTCTCTCGACGAACCAGAGCTGGAGGCAGTTATCTTTAATGAAGTGAATGAATCTGAGAATGAAGAAGATGTTTAGTTAGTTGATTTTGGCTTTGTTAAATATTGAATTAGACTTGTTAAACACTTAAACTTATGGTGTTTTTAATATTTTGTTATATATTTTTGAATTTTCATATATATATATATAT